>CM059867.1:28965173-29050081 GCA_030490815.1 Acer saccharum
TAGGGAATTGTTATATGCATAAGAAAAGGAAAAGAAAAAAATAGAAACACAATTAACATGAGTTGAACATGAATCTAAACCAATATAATTAAGCAAGGAAGATTATGGACTGTAGATCTATTCCTCAGGAAACAAACGGCCATTCCACAACTTAGCCATGTTTACATTGCGGGGTACCTTTGTACAATAACCTGTGATTACAAATTTGCACAGTTTAAATTATTCATGAAACTTGAAGCCAAAGAAGCAGAGATGAAGTAACAAAGTATAGAAAATGAATAAAACCAATAATGATTTGCTCACATACCAACTCCCTCCTTTTGGACTATCAAACCGTGTAAAAATCAGTAAAAAAATAATAAATCATATATATATATATATATATATATATATACAGAAATTCTATTATCAGTTCGAACTGACAAAAGTTATATCAGTTCCTTGCATATGGGCCACTGGATTTAAATACTTTGACTAGTCTGTATTCACTTGTCAGTCAAAGTATTTAAATCCAGTGACCCACATACAAGGAACTGATATAACTTTTGTCAGTTCGAACTGATAATAGAAAGACTGTATATATATATATATATATATATATATATATATATATTTGATTGATGGATTGGAAGTGAAGGGTTGGAAAATTTAATTTTATTATAGAAAATTATTCATTATATATCCATTTATCCCATTGATAATTTTCAATACAATAAATTAGTTCAGTTCATATTGATGAAAGGATTGCCTTTTCACTATCACTGTAAGAAAATATAGCTTTCTTGACAGTTAAAAACTGTCAATAAATAACTAACATTATATATATATATATATTATTAATATATTAAATAATATATAATATATAATATATAATATATATTATATAATAATAATAATATATATATATAATAATAATAATAATATATATATAATACATATAATACAAATAATAATATATATTATATAATATAATATATATAATAATAATATATTTATATAATATAATATAATACATATGTATTAATATATTAATATTATATATAAAATATATTATATATGTAATAATATATAATATATATTATAATAATAATATATTATTTTTGGAATGGAGTTGGGTCATATGAGGGTATTTATGGAATAAATTTTTTAATTTTGAATGGAAGGGCATTCCATTGGTTTTTGGATGGAATGCCCATTCAACCAAAATGGTCGAATCCTTATTCCAATGGAATCAATATTCCATTGCATTTTAACAAACCAAACGAATGGAATGACTATCTTTCCATTTCATTCTATCCAACCAAACATGGCCTATAGGAGACTCGTGACATGAATTGTAATAAGCATGATTTGGAATACAACTCTCACTACATGAGAGATATTTCTCAACATGCATCTTGCAATTTAATGAACAAATGTAAGAATCAGATTATTAATTTATATGGGCAATTGCATTATTAACGTGTCTCTTAGTATAAAACAAGAGGGTGCAAAATAAATAAACAATTTTTTTAAAATTATTTTTTTGAATTTTTTAAAGTAAATGATTTAAAAGTAAATTTATTAAATTTAAAATTTTACTTATCCAATATCGGTTTGCCAAAAAACCGATATCTTACTGTAAAATAAATCCATATCGGGATTTTGTTTGGTATTGAAAATAGGAAGTAAAAGTTTAAAAAATTATTAAAGATAAAAAAAAATTATATATTATGAATGTTTTAAAATATATAATATAATATAATATATATTATATATTATATATTATTATATTAAATAATATATATTATATATTTATTATACAATATATATATATATATATATATTATATTATATTATACAATATATATAATAATATATTTATATAATATAAATATATAATATATATTATTTAATATAAATAAATAATATATATATATAGCAAATCACATCTAATAATATATAAATATTATAAATATATATTATTATTATATTATTAGATGTGATTTGCTATATATATATATATATGTTAGGTTGATAATTAGTGTTGGCATTAATTCCATATCAAAACGTGTTTTACTTGTAATGTTTAGTGGTTAGTAAATGAAGGATTTCGAAGACGAAGGACATCTCAACCATTATTCGTTCAAGTTGCCGGTTTTTAAGAGTTTCGGACATTATCGGTCTACAAAGGTATACATGACCTCTTATCTCTTACAAGGCTAGGCACACACTCACACATATCATTCTTGTGTGTCCCTTCATGATTTTATTTCATTTACATTTCACTTTCACACATTTGGCAAAATATGCTCATGCATTCACATTTAGTTAATAAACTTTGTGTTTTGCATTTTCTAGGACTATGTTCGGAAACTAGCATATGTGTGTGTATTTGTGCTTGTATGTTTTCGTATTTTGTGTTTAGGACTTGAACATGTTCTTATTCAATGCCTTATTGAGTTCCGGTCGTTTCGGTTACTCTTTCATAAGGTTTCGAGTCCAAACGTGTTGACTATGCCACTTTACGTTCTCTTACGTTGTGTTGACTTCATCGATGATTTCCGAGATGATTTCTCAACCATTTTTCAAAGTTGTATAGTCGTTATCGTGCGTGAGGGAGTCACGGTTCGTAATCCGAAAACGGATTCAAAATCGGAGGTCGGATGCTCAAGATATGGGCTGAAGATCCGAAGGAGCGCGCGAGGGCGTAAGTGGCCAAGAGGCCACGTGTGGCCCACCCCGTGGATGGAGCCGTGGGCCCCACGGCCAGAGGGGCTCTCTGCTCCCGTGTGGCCCACGCGCCCCCCACGGGGCTGGGCTGAGGTGGCCCTCTTTTATTGGCCAAAAATTGCCTCCTCTCTCCTCTTTTTAAAACCCCTCCATTCCCTCCATTTGTTTTCAAGAAGAAAAAAATTAGAATTCCCGTCAGAATTTTTCTCCCAAATTTTCCCAACTTCCAAACACCATAACTTTCTCATACGAAGTCGGATTTGAGTGATTCAAGTTGGAGAACGTTCGTAATTGCGTCCTCTACCTTTTCCAAGTGATTTGGCAGCTGTTTGATTGACTTTTCTAGTGGTTGCACACAGAAAACCGAACCAGCTCGAAAATCCAAGGTAGTGTTCATATCTTTGGGATTTCTTCTTTTATAACCTTCAATTTGCTTGGGGTTTCTTCTTCTATATGTATGTTTATGTATTATGAATGCTATAGAGAAAGATAGCTTCATAATCAATCTTAATCAAAAGTCTAATTAGAGACATATGTGAACTAGTTTCTTAGATTCTAGGTTTTTCACATGTTTGAGAGTTGTATTGTGATTAGATTGATATCTAGGATTATTTGTGGATTGATTGATGTATTTTATGATTAATAATCCTCACATGTGCTTAGATCCTCTTATTGAACAAATCTAAGATTAGCACATTTGATTTTGTATTTAGAGCTAATTAGGATTTAATTGATTATTCATTATATCCTTGCTCTAAATACTTGCTAGAATATTCATTGTATACATTTTGTGATTCTAGCATTTTTTGTTGTTTTGTGTTCTAAAGTCTTGATTATGTGCTTAATGAACATGCTTTGTTTTCAAGCTTTAGAAACATGAATAGAATCTAGGCTTGGCATGTTTTAGGTGTTTTGCATGCTCTAGATTTTTGTTCATGTTTAAGATTGTTATAGGTAAAAATTAATGGTGAAGGACACGTCATCAGCACGAAAGGCCAGGAAAGCAAGGGTCAAGATAAGTCAACTTATGGAGCAGAAACCTCCCACGATAACCTACTCGGAAAAAAGAGTAAGTAGTCCGACCACAAACGAAGACGATCAACTCGGGCAGCAAATCTCACTCGGGCACATTCGGACATACTCGGGCATACATACTCGGGAATCAATGAGATAGTCACCAACATTCGTATGCCAATCATAATCAGCGACCCGCACATCCATGATAAGCAACGATGTGGACTATTAGAGTTTAACAAGGAAACAAGCAGTTCTCCCGCGAATAAAGGAGAAAGAATCTCGTCCAGAATCAGACTCAGCCAAAAGAGGAAACATAATCTAATTAGGACTAGAAAACCGCTTGAGACTTGGGCACCACAATACCAAACCCTAGCGGCCACCTTAAAACCCTAAAAACAACATGTATAAATACCCCCTCTATACACAAACAGGGGGGTACGTGAAAAGTAGAACGAGAGAGAAAAAGAGAGAATTGTATCGAAGAGCTTGTAATCATTCTGTCATTCTTCATCTTGTAATCGTGATTCATAGTGGATTTGGCTTTGTTGCTAGAGGCAACGATCCCGTGGATGTTTCTCCGATCTTTTGGAGTTTTACCACGTAAATCACCTGTTATTTCTCTACAATCTTTGACCACACTCACATATAAATTGCAGTAACTCGAGAACGAATCATTGACTTGGTGATCACCAAAAATCACCGTCAACAATTGGCGCTAGAAGGAGGGGGACCCAGAACTTTGTGACAACAATGGCTGGCGACGGAGATGGTAGCGATTCCAGGTATAGTCAGGGCGTGCCAAGTAACGAGTTGGAAGATGACACCGCGCTCAATACGGCGGATGCAACTTTGACGACGGTAAACCAGTCAGCTGCCCTGGCTGGAATTCAACATTTACCTACAGCGAATGAAGAAATCGCGCAGCGACTCCGTGCTTCTCTACAACAACTCATATCAGACGCAGCAAGGCAGGGAATTGATCTCTCTGTTACGGAAGGATTGATGTCACCTCATGAACTGTCCGCCCCAAGCCAGCAGACAGCAAGACTGCGCTCCGCGGTGGTGATACCAACCCCTGATGCACCCCCAAAGGCGAGGCAAGATCCTACAGGCAGACCAGAGATGCTATCTGAAAGAGTAGCCAGGAGAAGCAGGGAGCACAGAGAGGGGAATGATTCCGACAAAGAGTACTATCAAGATCGGGTAGCCGGAGATCGAGACCGCCCCAGGAGGCGTGGCCACCGGAGAGACCGGTCATCCTCGGAAGAAAGTGAGCAGAACCATCATCGCAAGCGCCAAAGGGGCACAGTCCGACTGCATGGCCTAAACCGAGATCATAGAGAGTTGAATCCCGAGGAGAGGGGCCAAAAACTGACCATAAACCAGAACTTCAATGCGTCAGGAGAGCCTGAAGGGGACAGAGACATACTTATACAGAGCCTCACTCGGGAAGTTCAAAATAATCGTCGGCAAATGGATGCTTTGGTCAGGCGGTATGGGCGTAATGAGCTGTCAGACGATGAATCCGGAAGCCCTTTTACCAATGGGGTTTTGAGGATGCCTTTCCCAGAAAGATTCAGAATGCCCCACATCGAGCTGTTCAAGAAGGATACAGACCCAAAAGAGCATGTCCGGAGGTATAGGAGCGCTATGGCGCAATATGTCCATAATGATGCACTACTATGTTTGAATTTTCCTCAAACTCTTGGGGATCTAGGCTCCCGGTGGTTTGGAAGGTTGCCAGCAGCAAGCATAAGTAGCTTCGGCGAACTGAGCAAGGCTTTCTCAAGGCAGTTCCTCGGGAATGTACACAGGAAAAAGTCAGTGGCTCATTTATCCCAACTCAAACAGGGAAAAGACGAGTCGCTGAAGAAATATCTAGGAAGGTTCGGTCAGGAAGTGTCCGAGATCGGAAGTGCAAACGACGAAGCAATAATTGCCGCGTTCATTAACAACCTTCAGAATGGCCAATTGTCCTTTGACCTCAGAAGAGCCCGACTAACCAGCTATGCCGATATGATGGACATGGCAGGAGGTTACGCCTTGGCCGAAGAAGAGGAAATTGCCACAGGAGGTTACTTCGTACATGGCGGTCGCCCAGAGGGATCCAAAACCAAGGACCAGACCAGGATGCCCGATACCAAAGGTGATAAGCAGAAGAATAAAGCACGGGATGGTCGGGATGGACGACGAGCATACGACCCAAAAACCGATCAACCACGGCAGAGGTTCCAGGGCCGATATACAAATTATACCCCGTTGAAGAAAGATCAAGAAGAAGTCCTGGCAATCCTAGAAGAGAAGAACATGTCCAAAGAACCACCTAAGCAATCGACATATGCTCGGAGGGACACCACCAAATATTGCCGTTTCCACAAAGAGAATGGGCACGAGACATCCAAGTGTTTCCAGCTAAGGGATCATATCGAGACTCTTATTAGGGAAGGGCATTTGAAGGACATTGTTTTCAAAAAGACGGACAGGGCAGATGGACAGAAAGATAGCCGACAGGACGGACGGGCAAGAAAACTTAGTCCCAAGAAAGCTGAGGATGAAGGAGCAATTAACACCATCTTCGGAGGTCCAGCAACGGGCAAGAGTAACAGGGAAAGAACCCAGGAGATTCGGGAAGCTATGGAGGCACGGAGAGACCTGGACGTTAATTCTATTGAGCCCGACCCGAAAAGAATCAAGGAGGGCTGGGACCCGATCGTGTTCACAGAGGCCGACTCACACGGAGTGGATGTTAGGCCAAATGACGCACTAGTAGTCAGCGCTCGGATCGGCCATAGAGAAGTTCATCGAATTCTGATCGACAATGGGGAGTTCGGCAGACATTCTTAGTGCAGAAGTATATGACCAGCTGAGGCTAGACAGGAAAGACCTACAGCCTTTTCCCACACCCCTTAGAGGATTTGGAGGGGTCGAAGTGAGGTCACTCGGCACGGTTAAGCTACCTGTGAAGATCGGAAAGCCCCTTGCCAGAAAACAGTGCTGCTCGACTTTGTGGTGGTAGATACGGAGAAACTGGCCATATAATGCTTTACTGGGCCGACCATTTTTGAATAAAGCCAAGGCGGGTGACAGCAACTTATGCCCTCATGATGAAATTCCCGACCGAATATGGCGTGGGAGTGGTCAAAGGGTCACAAGAGATGGCCCGTAGAGCAAACTTATCAGTATATAGAGATAGGGAGGTACGCCAGGTATACATGGTAACAGTCCAGCAAGAGGATAGAGAACCAGAAGAACAGGCAGAAGTGCCGAAAGATTTTGAGTTGGATCCCAGAGAAGGACCGGAGGATAGGGAAGACGAGCCGACCCAAGAGGTGGCACTAGACCCGGAGGATCCAGGTAGAACAGTGAAGGTAGGGGCAAGTTTGAGCGTACATGTCAAAACCGCACTTATCGCGCTACTGAGAAATTACAAGGATGTTTTCGCTTGGAGCCATGAAGATATGCTGGGGGTAGACCCGAAGGTGATTTCACATCATCTTTCCACCGACCCCGAGTTCCGACCCGTGGTACAAAAAAGAAGACTATTCAATCCAGAAAGAAGCGTCGCAATCAAGAAGGAAGTAGAAAAGCTACTTTCCGCGGGGTCGATAAGGGAAGTCAAGTATCCGGAGTAGGTGGCCAATGTGGTGTTGGTCAAGAAAAAGAACAAGCAATGGAGGATGTGTGTAGACTTTACAGACTTGAACAAAGCTTGCCCAAAAGATAGTTTCCCACTACCGAGGATCGACCAGTTGGTAGATGCGACAGCGGGACATGAATTGTTAAGCTTCATGGACGCCTACTCGGGATACAATCAGATCCGGATGAATAAGGCAGATGAGGAAAAGACGTCGTTTACCACGGACCAGGGTTTATATTGCTACAAAGTAATGCCATTCGGATTGAAAAACGCCGGGGCAACATACCAGAGGCTAGTAAACAGGATGTTTGCTCGGCAGATTGGAAAAAATATGGAGGTCTATGTGGATGATATGCTGACTAAGAGCACCACTGCAGAAAAACACGCGGAGGATTTGAAGGAAACCTTCGACGTCCTAAGAAAGTATCAGATGAAGCTCAACCCAAGCAAGTGTGTGTTCGGAGTACCTTCGGGAAGGTTTCTAGGTTTTCAGGTGCACCAGAGGGGAATCGAGGTAAATCCTAAGAAGATCAAAGCACTAGAAGGAATGGCTTCACCCAGGACGCTAAAAGATGTGCAGAGGCTAACGGGATGCCTCGCGTCACTCAACCGGTTTATAGCCAAGTCAACAGACAAATGCGCCCCCTTCTTTAAAGCAATAAAAAAGGGGAAAGGGCTCGAATGGAGTACAGAGTGTGAAGAAGCCTTTCAAAAATTAAAAGAATATCTGGGGAGAGCACCAATCCTTTCAAAACCGGTGGTGGGAGAAACATTATACTTATACCTCTCGGTCACCGAGGTGGCGACGAGTTCGGTGTTGATCCGACTGGAGGAAGGAATACAAAAGCCAGTGTACTATACAAGTAAAGCGTTGTTAGCGGCGGAAACCAGATACTCGCCGGCAGAAAAAATAGCGTTAGCTCTGATCACATCGGCCAGGAAGCTAAGGCCATATTTCCAAGCACATACAATAGAGGTATATACAGACTGCCCGCTGAAACTCATTCTTCAAAAGCCAGAAGTGTCAGGAAGGCTGACCAAGTGGGCGGTAGAGCTCAGCGAATACGACATCAGATACACACCAAAAACGGCCATCAAAGGGCAGGCGGTATCCGACTTTATAGCAGAATTCACCGAGCCAGACGCCGAGGTAAGGAGGGCAATGGAAGATGAACAGACTACTAAATTCCAGTGGAAATTACATGTAGATGGGTCATCGAACACGCATGGCAGCGGGGCAGGAATAGTCATAACGACCCCCGAGGGGGATACTGTAGAATGTGCCATGAGGTTCGATTTCAAGGCAACCAACAACCAAGCAGAATATGAAGCCTTGCTGGCCGGTCTGAGAGTCTGCATAGCACTAGGGGCAGATGAGCTGGAAGTTTATAGTGATTCACAGGTAGTGGTCCATCAGGTACTGAATGAATACCAGGCCAGGGAAGAGCACATGATAGCTTATTTGGACATTGCAAAAAGACTACTTAAAAGTTCAAAGCATACAGAATCTCTCAGATCCCTCGGGAAGAGAACGAAAAGGCAGATGCTTTGTCCAAATTAGCTTCAGCCACCACAAGCATCAGATCCAAAGCAATACCAGTGGCGCACCTGACTAAACCAAGTACAGCGGAACCCGAGGAAATCATAATAGCAGAGATCCGACCTAGCCCGGGCGACTGGACATACCAACTCAGAAAGTACTTGGAGGAGAACATACTACCGGAGGATGCTGTGGAAGCTAAACGCATCAGATACAGGTCAGCCCGGTACACGATTCTGAGAGGAGAATTATATAGGAGAGGATTCTCGAAGGTATTGCAGAGATGCATTTCCGGTGAGAAGACTGGAGAGATCCTGAGAAGTATCCACAGTGGAGTATGTGGGAACCACACTGGGGGTAAAGCTTAGCACACAAGATACTCCGGCAAGGGTTCTACTGGCCGACTCTGTTCGCGGAAGCGCAGCAATTCGCAGAAAGTTGCGAAACATGCCAAAGAGTAGCAAATGACATTCGGCGACCCCTAGAGTTGCTCAGAAGCTTAACCTCGCCTTGGCCCTTTGCCATGTGGGGACTCGACCTGATAGGACCAATGCCCACAGGAACGAAGGGAGGAGCCAAACATGCTATTGTGGCAGTAGATTATTTTACCAAATGGGCAGAGGCAGAAGCACTTGTACACATCACCGAGGCAAACACTACCAGCTTCGTTAAAAGAATATAATATATCGGTTGGGATCCCGAGCATCATCATAACAGATAATGGGACTCAATTCGATAATAAGAAGTTCAGAGAAATGTGTGAAGAGTTCAAGATCGCAAACTACTACGCATCGCCTGCTCATCCTCAAACCAATGGCCAAACAGAGGCCGTGAATAAAGTAATCAAGCACACATTGAAGGCAAAGCTAGAGGCAAAGAAAGGTGGCTGGGCAGACAAACTGCCTGAGGTGCTATGGGCATACCGAACAACTGTGAGGTCTTCCACAGGGGAAACTCCTTTCGCGCTGGCATTCGGGACAGAAGCTGTTATCCCAGCAGAAACTACTTTCACATCCCCCAGGGTCCAGCTATACAGTCCCGAGCACAATATAGACATGCTGCAGCAGAACCTAGACGAGCTTGAAGAAATCAGAGACGCAGCACAAGTAAGAAATTCCGCATACCAGCAAAGGGCCGCTAGGTACTACAACTCCCATGTTCGGGAGCGGAGATTCCAACTCGGGGATCTAGTGCTGAGGAGAGTATCACCGAATACCAAGGACAAATCATCAGGATCCCTCGCCGACAAATGGGAAGGACCATATATCATCAAGAGAATCGTAGGGCACGGGGCCTACATGATAGCCCGACCAGAAGGTGGCCTGGTACCCCGACCATGCAACGCACAATATCTGAAGATCTTCTATCCCTAAAAGAATCCGGTTATGGTTCTACAGTTTATTTATTCTGCTTTAGCTCAGTTTTTAGTTTCTGCGTTGAAATTTCAGATTTATTTATTAATTTCATGTTCATGATCATCTAATAAAGTTCAGTTGCAAATACGATGTGGCGGAATCAATAAAATCCATGAGCAATATTTCAATGGAGGTCACTCAAGGCGACCGAATAAATGCCGAAAAAGTCGAGCGCTATAAGGCCGCGAAAGAGCGGACGAGTGGTGCTCGAAGGGCGGAAAAGCTGTAGTAGCATGCCCGCCTGGTTAAAGTGATGCAAACCGCGTCCCTTAGCAAAAAGGCAAAACCGAGGCACCAGGATAACTGGCAAAATGCTCGGAGCGCCGCTAGAAAGACTAGTGAGATGCGCAGTCGTGTTGGCCGGTACAAAGTACCCCAACGATTCGACGAACCCTTGCGCAGATAAAACCAGGAGACGTCCTAGGTGACTTGTGCAAGGACCTCAACGTATGGTCGCGGCGAGCCCCGACGCAACGTGAAGGTTAAACAAACCCAAAAAATTAGTTACCGGTTAAATAAGATACTCGGTCTAAATCAATAAGCCAGTTACATAAGATACTCGGCACAAAATTAGTTACCAGTTTAATAAGATACTCGGTCTAAATCAATAAGCCAGTTACATAAGATACTCGGCCGAAAATTGGTTACCGGTTTAAATAAGATACTCGGTCTAAACTGATAAGCCAGTTACAGAAGATACTCGGTAAAAAGTGAGTAAAATTTGGTCTTATATTCATAGTGTATAGAAAGATACAATGTACGATGTATATGTGAAAGATGTACAAGTATAGTTACAAAAAGGCTTGAAGATCAAGAGGAAGGCGCCGGGGGTGGTGAGCTGCTTCTGCCAACATCAGGGTCAGGCTCCATCACATACTCGCTCAGAAGACTGTCGTCCGATGGCCATATGATCACATCTTCTTCGTCATCCATCCAGTGGCTGTAGTCGGTACCAGGAATGGGCCCCAAGTCGGGTATCTCGTTGCTAAAACTCGCCCTTTCACTGGCATAAAAGGTAGAGAACGACTCGGCGGTCGGAACCTCAAGGTGCATGGGATGTGGCGTTTTTCCTTTACTTCTACAATACGCCCGCCACTCCTTCATTTGGATCCGGAGAGACTCCAAGGATGTATCCACATGCTTCCTAATTGACAGGCTCCAGTTGGCCCGAGCCCGATCAGTCGCCCTGTTCCTTTGCTTAAAAAATTCACCGGCCGAGACCATTCCATGCTGGAACTCCCGAAGAAGCAGAGCATCATAGGCTGGAGATCTCTTAAAACGGTCAACGCTTTGTAGCTCCATTTCCAGCCTAGATCCCTTCGACAGTTCCTTGGCCGTCAGGGCCTGACACTCCAAGTCATTGATTCGACGTTCATAAGCAGACTTGGCGTCTTCGGCGTTCTGTTCGGCTCAAAGCAAGGCTTCCCGGGTGGATGACAGTTGATCCTGCAGAGTCCTGACCTCCTCCGCAGCAGAAGATGCCCGTTGCTCGGCTTCCATTTGCCGTGCTAAGCACTGATTTACGAGCATCTCACTCGACCTGGCCTCCTCCTGACGAGCTAACTCAGCCCGAGAACAGTGATCTTCGCTCTCCTTCAATTGGGCTTCTAGCCTTCTTATTTTTTTCCGCTTGGGCTTCGCCAGCTTCGCAAGCCCCAGACATCTCGGCCACCATCTGCAACAAACAAATCAACAAATATAAATAAAAAAAAGGGGATAATGCGAAATGATGCATATGAGAGTCACTCACGTAGGAAGCGCTGTTGAAAAAATTGTGGAGTCGGTCAGACACAGTCCCGGTCCTGAGACAACTCCAACGATCCTCCCCAATATAGGCTCGGCCTGAAGCCATGGCCCTGAAAATAGTCTCGGGGGTGGGATCATCGATTTGGGGAGAGGAGCCCATATCACCCACATCGCCTTCGGGGAGTTCAGCGGACGGGGCCGCCCGAGGAAGGCCGGCTGAGCCACCAGCACTCTCTCTGACCTGCTCCCGCGTCGGGGTCACGCTCGCATCATCCTCCCCCTCATCCTCCGAAGAGGAATTAACATACGCAACTACTCGGGGAATCTTTGGGAAAGGGCGACCAGAAGAAAACGAAGCCTTCCTTTTCCCAGTCGGCCCAGCTTCAGTGTTGCTGTCCCCTGGAGTAGAAATCGGATCAACAGAGGCAGGAATCTCCGAAGAAGAACGGTTCGGTTCAACTGAAGTCGGAAACTCCGGAGCTACCGCACCTGAAGGCCCCCCAACTGCTTCAAAAGGAACGTTTTTCATATCAGCAGCAGAGTGGGGAGAACCAGATCCGCTGGGGGGATTTGCCTGCTCGGGCTCAGGGAGATCCCCTACTTTTTCTTTCCCCTTGGAGGAAGGACCTGCGGGATTGCCCGAGTCAGCAGAGGTCCTACTTACTCCAAAGTTCCCCGAGGTACCTTCAGCTCCCGCCGAACACTCGGTCGGTTCTTGATCGTGAGCCTCCTCGGGCACATAATCGGGTACTCCCTCTTCATCATCTCCCTCGGGAACGTTCCCGGGAGTACCCTCGTCAGATTCGTCTTCAGGAGGGGCTATCCCAGCATCTCGTTGACGAAGGACTGCCTTTCGACTCGCCTCGACGATGCCTTTCATCCGGCGTGCCAGACCATCACTGACTATATCTACGTCAAACACTGTAAAAAAAAAAAAAAAAAAAAAAAGAGAAGAATCCGAGTTAGCAAGCAAGCTTAGAAGTCAGGTTACAAATAAAAATGCATACAAGTAAACTTACGGCGTCGGCGGCACGCGGAAATCTGAGGGAAGAGACGGGCCTTGATCATTTTCCCCTCTCTATAGAGATAGGGTTTTCCCCTTTTCTCTAGGGGGCGGACTGCTGCCCGAGCCAAGGTCTTCAGCTCCTCATCAGTAAAAGCTGAAGTTAGATAGTTCCACTGTGGCGTGCAGAAGTACCGAGGAACCCGGTAGGTCATCTGAGTGCCGTCCAAATCGAAACTAATCGACTGGCCCCAGTCTTTGCCCACGAAGAACCAGCTGTTCTTCCAAAACTTGTTCGAGGTCGGGAAGCCCCAAACAAACCTTTTCATCTTCTCGTCCGTGGTCGGTTCGACACAGCCCTTGACCACGACATCCTTTGGAATCCAGAACTCGGGCTGGTTCGACTGGAGAAAATAAACCCCGGTTTTCCCCACTGGCCTCAGCGAATAAAAATGGCGAACCTCGCGAGGAGTGGGAGGTGGCCGCTTCATTCTATGCCACATGTGCCACATGCACATCAGGATGCGATAACTGTTCGGCGTTAGCTGGGCCGGAGCGAGTCGGGCTTCAGCCAAGAACCAAGTAATGAAAGGCTGAAGAGGAAGAGTGACGCCGCAGGTGAGCATGGACCCGTAAATTGCTACGTGGCCGGGGGGTGGGTTCCATGCAGCCCGACCTTCGGCTGGAATCAGCGAAACCTCATTGCTGTCCAGATCAAACCGCCGCATATATCGCATTATCTCGTCAGGGCCGACCACGTTCGGCTCAACATCATAGACGCAAATACGCTCGGGGGAAAAGGGAATGCGAGCGGCCCTGTGCTCCTCTTCAATATCGTCTTCAATAATCCTTTGGGCCGCCACTCGGCTTTCCCGAGAATGCGAGTCTTTGTAAACTTTGCGAGTGGTCATCCTCTTTCCTGGTCTTCTGCTCGGGCGAATATCAGTACAAGCAGAAGAATCCGACCAAGCTTCAGGTTGGTATGAGTAAGGTGGTGATGAACTGGCAGAAGCAGAAGGGATCTCTGAAGCAGGAGGAACCTCAGAAGTCGCAGGCCTTTCCGGAAAAAGTCCAGAAATATCAACGTCGGTATAGCGCGGCTGATCGAAACGGGGCTCGTCTAATAACCTGTGAACAACCGACGCAGTGAAAGCATCATTTCGCTCAATAGCAATCATACCAACAGTAAAAAGACGATATCTAGCTCCGGAATCCATAAAGACTAACCTCGATGAAGTGAAGAATGAAGACGGCGCAGATCGCAGAAGAAAAAGCCTCCGAGGAAAAATCTGGGGATTGAAGCAGGTAAACTCAAAGATGGCAGGGTTAGAAGAAACGGGCTAGTAAACCAAACAGAAAACAGAGGATCAAGAGGCACAGATGAAACCTCCTTCGAAGAACACGCAGAGATACTGGAAGATAAAAGCGAAAAAATGGAAGAAAAGGTATAAGAGAAGAGATCATAACCAACATATATAGGCGGCACATTGATTTCAAAAACGAACGAAACCCTAGGAGAAGCACAGTAAAGCGGGAAAATAGAGGGGCGTGGGCTATGACGTGGGCTACACGCAGGCAAACAGAGAGGTCGTGTCTCATAAATGAGTCGTGCCCCAGCCAAACAAAGAAAAGACAAGTGGCAACCGGAGAGCACCTTGAGCCGCCAGAGAGTAGAAACGTCACCATCAAGGGATTTCTGAAATGAGTGGTAAATCGAATGCGTGCGGTCGTAATTAAGACACGTCATTTAAAGCTTCGAATCAAACGAGGATACATTAATGCGGAAAACGACAAGCGAGGACCAGTTGTGAGAAATCATTGAAGTTAAATATTTGTCCCGAGAGGACCTGACTCAACATGATCGGCTCAAATATTTAAGGGGGTATTGTTATAGGTAAAAATTAATGGTGAAGGACACGTCATTAGCACGAAAGGCCAGGAAAGCAAGGGTCAAGATAAGTCAACTTATGGAGCAGAAACCTCCCACGATAACCTACTCGGAAAAAAGAGTAAGTAGTCCGACCACAAACGAAGACGATCAACTCGGGCAGCAAATCTCACTCGGGCACATTCGGACATACTCGGGCATACATACTCGGGAATCAATGAGATAGTCACCAACATTCGTATGCCAATCATAATCAGCGACCCGCACATCCATGATAAGCAACGATGTGGACTATTAGAGTTTAACAAGGAAACAAGCAGTTCTCCCGCGAATAAAGGAGAAAGAATCTCGTCCAGAATCAGACTCAGCCAAAAGAGGAAACATAATCTAATTAGGACTAGAAAACCGCTTGAGACTTGGGCACCACAATACCAAACCCTAGCGGCCACCTTAAAACCCTAAAAACAACATGTATAAATACCCCCTCTATACACAAACAGGGGGGTACGTGAAAAGTAGAACGAGAGAGAAAAAGAGAGAATTGTATCGAAGAGCTTGTAATCATTCTGTCATTCTTCATCTTGTAATCGTGATTCATAGTGGATTTGGCTTTGTTGCTAGAGGCAACGATCCCGTGGATGTTTCTCCGATCTTTTGGAGTTTTACCACGTAAATCACCTGTTATTTCTCTACAATCTTTGACCACACTCACATATAAATTGCAGTAACTCGAGAACGAATCATTGACTTGGTGATCACCAAAAATCACCGTCAACAAAGATCTAGACTACTTTGTTTTTGTGAACTTTGTTGCCTATGTCTAGATCTTCATGAAGTGTACCTTATCCATACATTTCATATGCTCATGCAACATTTTGTATGGTGTCATGTTTTGGATCATAAACTAAAAAAATGTACATTGTGTGCTCATTGATTATTTCTAGTTTCCATAGGATGTATTGATCATATATTCTATGTTGCATGTGTTTGCATCATTTGTATCACTTAGATCATTGCCTTGTAAAAGGTGGAAGTCTCTTGCAAAGTGAGTGAAGCTTTGTGGAAAGAGCAAGGAAGCCTTGACTAGGACATGTGGTCCGGATAGTCAAGCAAGGAAGTCTTGTCTAGGGTCGGGAGGATCCGGATAGGCAAGCAAGAAATCTTCCTAGAGACGTGAGCGTCTTGGATAGGAAGTTGCTTCCTAGAGGTGTAGGACACATCTCGGATAGGAAGTAGGCCAGGTGGTTCACTAGGCCCGAGGGTAGACTAGGAGTTGATAGCTTGAGCGGATATCATGAGTTGGTAGCTTGAGTGTGTAAGTCCTTTTCGTCATAGTGGATTGCTTTGCCGGTGGTTGTGGATTCAACCCGTGGATGTTTCCTCTTCGGAGGTTTACCACGTAAAAATCAATGTGTCAAATGTCTCTATCTCTATCTCTTTATATTTGTATGTATGATCTATATAACTTGTTTAAGCTCTTCATTTCCTCACATCCTTGTATACAAGTTATTGATAAAGAAAGAGTTGCGCACATTGTTGGTTGAATCTACATTTGTTTCTTGTATCTTGTAACTGCTTGAACATTGTATCTTGTGATTCTATATCAAGTTGTAAAGCTTAACTTGGTGAGTTTGCATTGTAATATTCAAAGTACAACTTGTGGAATTTAAATTTGCTCATTATTGAATATACTTGTAAAAGAGATACATTGTTCATTGATATATGTTTTGTAGACTAAGGGTGGTGAATCGAGCATACTTGTGATAATTGTTTTCTCATAACAATCATGTTTAAGGTTAATATGTATGCTCACCGAGGTTTTGACATAAGTCACGAAAAAGTTTTTAAAACTAGTGCGTCAACCTATTCACCCCCCCTCTAGGTTGTTTAGTATAACCTTGTAGGTATTTTCAATATATATATATATATATATTATATTATATAAATATTATAAATATATATTATTTAATAAATATATAATATATATTATTTAATATATATATATATATATATAATAAAATATTATAAATATTTTATATTATATAAATATTATAAATATATATTATTTAATATATATAATATAATATATGATTGGTTTTGTTTTCTTTGTCTTTTCTGTTTCGTTTTTTAATTATTAATTTAAATAATAAAATAGGTAAATAGGGACATTTTAGTCATTGTGGGTTAAAATTGTGGTCAACAGTTAGAATTAATGGAAGTCAACTATGGGCACTTTAGTTATATTCCAGAAATACCCTTATATGCCCCAACTCCATTCCAAAAATACTCTCCTTTCCAAAAATAATATATTATTATTATATATTATATTAATGATATATAAATATTATATATATATATATATATATTATATTATTATAATATAATGATATATAAACATATATATAATAATATAATATATAATATATATTATATTAGTATCTTTAGGAAAGATGAGTTGTCCATTTCAACAATAAAATTTCTTGTCCTGAGGTGAAAATCCAGATTTTGGATTCCATATTTGACAGTAAGAATCTCTTTATATTGGACAAAAGGTTTGGTGAAACGAGTTTTTTCTTGGTTTGAAGAAGGTTCAAGTGGAAGGAAGTCACAATCATAGTCTAAGGTCATGTAGCAAGGGACTAGTGGAGGTAAAGTAGAGATTGGAAGGACAGGTTGTGGAGGTAAGAGACCTTCAGATCGTAAGATACCAATCGGATGGCAGGTACCCCTGGGTGCCTCTCTAGAGTTTTTAGAGTTTTCCCCACAATGGCGACCTAACCACGGCTTAAACAGGGTACTAACATTTCAACCATCTAGAGACAGACAAGGACCTTAAGCCGAAAACATCTCATCTTCTGATGTGCAGGATCCTCAACTAGAGGTAAGCACAGAGCATACTGAGGTCATTACAGACTGTCACTTATAAGATAGACATGGCATTCGAAGGAAGAAGAGGAAATATTTAGCAAGACATGAGAAATTAGAACACAAGAGAAATATTTTTATTTTTCAGATTCTGCCTTTTACAAAGAGACGAGCCCTCCTTATATAGGGGGAGAGAGAGAGTACAGCCAAACTTAGCACACAGTAAAGCCAACAAACGTGGTAGCAATACATAAAAGCAAACTAAAGCAAACTAGGGGCCATCGGCCAAACATAACCAAAAACAAACAAAAAAGGCCTAATAAAGACAAACGGGGCCTAATAAAACAAAACATAATAATAAAAGTAAATTATTACACAAGATAATATCACGAGTTTAAATCTCGGGCTAAGCTGAAATCACGGACTTGATAGATTACAATTGACATGATATTCATTATCTAAGTCTTGGGCTCCACAGATGGAGCATGGCCAGGCAAGATCAAAGGGGTCCTGGGATTCAATCATGTATGAATCTTGAAAAGGGTTCCAGCTTTGAGAGGGATCTCTAGGGATATCAGGAAGGATGAAAACTTCGTCGGTGGGGATGTAATTAACATCACAGAGGAAATTGAGCAAAGAGACTTGGAGAATATTTGGGTACATTTTCTGATAATCATAAGTGGTGTGCCATTTATAACTGGTGTTGGCAATCCATAGGAGTCTTTTGTGGGGATTGTACCTGTAGGGCCTATGGAAGATCCATATACAGCATACAGAGGCAGCTGCCTCATAATCAAGCTTCCAAAGGTTATATTGTCCCATGAGCTTAGTGAGTTCGTTTTTCCAGTTGGACAAGGATGTGAACCATTGGAGGAAAACCCATAATAGAGAATTTTGTTGAGAAGGATCATGTAGATGACCATATAAAGCCTGAAGTGGGAAGACGATGGCATAATGATGGAGAACTGATAAACACCAGAGGAACCAAAGGATTTGAGGAGAAAAATAGTAGAATGGTGGCATTATGAATGGGTCAAGAAATGGTCTGGATAGGTTGGTGACGGTGTGACGACAGTCTTGACTATTGATGTGGGCTAGGTAGACCGGAAGTTGAGCCTTGGCGAAGGACTGGATTTGATCTAGAGAGGGTTGATGATCAGGTGGTAGCGTGGCCAAGAGTTTTGGTGGGAATGAGTAATCATGGATGGCTGGTGAGGAAGATGAGGGACCAGCAGGAGAAGCCATGAAGATAAGAGGATAGTGACCTGTGGGTGTAATGAGATGGGTGAGTGGAGGTTTGGAGAGCATATAAGCAATTATATTATGATGGCCTTTCACGTGGCGTACAGTGAAGTCATATCGTGCAAACCAATCTTTAAGTCTCAAAAGGAGAGGATTGGGAGGAATCTTATTGCGAAAATCGAGTATCTTTGGGAAAGATGAGTTGTCCATTTCAACAATAAAGTTTCTTGTCCTGAGGTGAAAATCCAGCTTTTGGATTCCATATTTGACAGCAAGAATCTCTTTATAGATAGTGTGATAATGCTGTTGGGCATCTTTGAATTTTCCACTGGCATGACCACAGTATCTCCTTTGACCTTCACGATCTTCAATAAGAACGGCTCCTCAAAAAATGTCACTGGCATCAGTTTGGAGGATAAGTTAGCCAGAAGAAGGGATGGTGAGGGCAGGAGGAGATTGAGAGATTTCTTTTAATTTGATGATGGCCTCAGTGTGGGTGGAACTCCAAGGAGGAGGACTCTTCTTGAGGAGCGTAGAAAGAACTGAGGTGTAATGACTGACATGGGGAATGAAATCTCTGACATAGTTGACTATACCAAGAAATTGTTGAACTTGTTTCACACTGAGATATGAATCAGGAAAGTCTAATAATCGGACAGCCAAATGAGGACCAGGACGGTATTGGCCGTTGGAAATGTGCATTCCAAGAAATTCAATTTCAGATCTTCCAACTATGCTTTTCTTTTCGGAGAGCATGATACTATAGTGATGAACAATGTCATGGAACTGTTGGAGAAGAATATTGTGAGAGGTATCATCTGGAGAAAACATGAGGATGTTATCAATGTAGATGAGGGCTGAGTGTAAGAGAGGATGGAAAATCCTGGTAACAGCCTTTTGGAAAAGAGATGGAGTAGTTTTTAAACCAAAAGGGAGAACAGTCCATTGGTATTGTGCATTGGGAAGACAGAATGCTATCTTATATCTTTCATCTGGATGAATACCAATTTGCCAGAAAGCACCTTTAAGGTCAAATTTGGAGAAGATTGTAGCTCCTGGAAGTTGAGAGAATAAGACATTTGGCCTAGGAACAGGAAACTTGTCATCTTTGAGAAAAAGGTTGAGGGGTTTGTAATCCACGACTAATCTCTTTTTTCCTCTGAGCAATTCTGAGTGTTTTTCAACGTAAAAAGCTTGACACGCCCAGGGGGAAAATGTATGTTCTATCAGACCTTTACGAAGGAGTTCATTGCACTCATCATGAGCCAACTTGAGATCTGAGGGAGACATGCTTGAGTGGGTAGCCTTGGTAGGATTAGTATTTTCATTAAGCTTGAAGGGAAGCTTGATAAAGAAATCTGGATTTTTCCACAGAGGAGAAGGGTGTGAGAAAGTAGCATGATTGTCAGCACAAAGTATGAGCAATTTATTTTGAATGTGTTCAAAAGGGGCTTGGATTACGGAGAGCGGGAAAATCTTCGAAACATCAGAAAAAGCTTTGAAATTCTTTTTGTACCGAATGCTAGAAGAGAGAATCCGGAGGGATTTACATTGGCAAAAAACATCCCAGCCGAGGAGGATGTCTTTATCCGGAAGAGGAGTGCCGAGGACTTGGACCCAAAGAGTAAATGACAGGAAAAATTGAATACTAATCTTTTTTCTGGAAATAAGATTAGTAGAGAAAACTTTTCCATCAGCGGCTTTGAAATGTTGAACATGGGACTTCCAAAATTCTGGAGGAAGGACCCTTGGGTTCATCATTGTGTTGTGGGAACCTGTGTCAAAATAGGCGATGACATCAACAGGTTTGGAGTACTTGTCAGGTAGGATCCGGACCGGAGCTTGGGGACCGAGGTGAGAAACAAGGGGAGTAGCTTGATAGGAATCTGGAATCGAGCCATAGTCTGAGGAACCAGAATGTTCTGAATCAGAAAGATCTTCTTGAAGAACAAAGGTTGTGGAGGGATCTACACGATCCTGTTCAGAGAAGATTGATTCAATGTCAGCATCGGACGGAACTTCATCAGCAATGTCTTTTAACTGTTGAACTAATCTGGCAGACTTTGCTTTTTTGTTGGGATATTTCTTTGCATAATGTCCGGGTTTGCCACAAATGTAGCATCTTTGGGATTTGTTCCAACCTCGCTTTATTTTCTTTCTGAAGAACTTGAATCTTTTGGAGCTACCTTTCTTGTTCTTGAAGTGTTTAAGATAATTCTTCTTCTTCGTTTTCGTTCTGCAGGTGCAGGAGGCCAAGGACTTGCACTTGATCTGAAGAGAAGGTTGCCTGCATTGGGACTGCAGGTGTTTGCCTTCTATGAGCATCTTGGAGAAGAATCTTTGAGTGGCACAGAGTTTATCAAGAGAGCTGAGGTGTCACCTAAAGACGTGTCATTGAGAGAACGTCCTAAGGTGTCTATTTTCCGTTGTATCTCATCTTGGAGGTCATCTGGAAGGCAGTTGACATAGACTTGTTTAAGACTATGATCATTGATTCCACCAAGGGTATGGTAAAGTTGAGACATCCGCTTGTAATGGAACACGATGTCTTTTCTTTTGAGAGAGCAGCAACGCATGTCAAAGAATTCTTGCTTAGCTTGTTTATAGATATGATCAGGATCACCAAGGAATTCTCTGAAAATATATCCCATGGCTTGGGAGGCTAAATGAACTCTGACAAATTGGAGTTGTCTATATTCACCAAGAGCCTGGTACCAATCTCTGAGAGAACCAGTAAAACAAGAGACGAACTCACATAAAATTGTTTCAAGGTTCTGTTCAGATTTTTCCAGTTGTAGGTCAAGCCATGCGCTCATCTCTGAAACCCATTTTCTCCAAGAACCAGGAGAAGTGTCATCAAGAGTAAACTAAGGGCCATTGGTTGGTTTAGCAGGAGGACGATCGGGAACATGTTCTGGGGGTTCCTCAACAAAAGGAGTCAGAGTAGTGGAGGCAGTCTCATCAGGGGACTCATAGGTTCATGTTGAAGGTTGAGGGTCTGTGCAAGACGCCATAAACACTTGAGTAAGATCTGTATGATCCTGAGGAGAGGAGTTGGCAGTATCCAACCAGGATGTTTGGGAAGACTGAGAGGATACGTCTTCAGAAAAAGACGCCAAATCAGAAGACTTGGATGAAGAGGAAAATGTCTTAGAGGTATATAGAACTGGGTCGTATGAATTGGAAGCAGCTTGCTTGTCTTTCTGCTTCGAAGGGGACCTTTTCTTAGGTTTTTCTAGAGGAGAAGAGAGTATGGGATACTTTCGGAAAAGTTCACTAGTAGATTTAAAGTGTCTGGAAAAATCATCAGGTTTGGATGGGGGTGAATGAGTAGGAGACACAGGAAAAAACAGTGATTGGGAGTGATGAGAATAAGGTTTTGGTTTGTAAGAATGATCTTTGGTCAACTGCTCAAGCTGTTATTTAAGTTGCTTGATTTCTCTTTTTTTTTTTGTATCAAAATCTGGGCCAGAATATCAATGAGAAATATATCTGTGAAGATCAGAATGGAGCTTTGCAATTCTGGATTGGAGATCAGAGGCCAGATCCCTGAAAGAGGCATCAAGACTCTAGAGATGATGATCATGTTGAGAAACATGTCGTGTAACTCGATCAATCTTCTGATCAATAGAGTTGAGAACTCTATTTTGAGCTCTGGCATTGTGGGATTGCCAGTTGAGGACTTGTTCAGCCTGGGAGGGCTGCTTGAAAGAACCATCAGATTGGACTTCAGTAGATTGGACAAAAGGTTTGGAGAAACGAGTTTTTTCTTGGTTTGAAGAAGGTTCAAGTGGAGGGAAGTCATAATTATAGTCTGAGGTCATGTAGCAAGGGACTGGTGGAGGTAAAGTAGAGATTGGAAGGACAGGTTGTGGAGGTAAGAGACCTTCAGATCGTAAGATCTGTAAAGCTCTGTCATATATGGGTAAATGTTTATTTTTAATAGGATGGAGGCCTATCCAAGGACTGTCAGGGTGTCTTGGCTTGTGAGGTTTGTTCTAGGGTCTGCAGGAGGTAGGAGAAGTATCTTTAAGACATCTTCGACATATGCAATCTGCATCACACATATTGGGATCAACATCCCAGATGAAGTGACCACGGATCTTATCAGTGTATATCGGAGATCCGTCAGCTTCAAAACTGTGGATAGGAATGTCATCTTCGGTTGTGACAGGTTAAATCATAAGGGCTTGGAAGATCGGAGGAGTCTCCGAACTGGAAGAAGCTTTGGAGCCTAGGAGGGGTTTGTAGATTGTTTTGATAGTGCCATCTGGTTGGGGGACATATGTTGTATCTGTAGCAATGACAGGAGCCTCGTCTTGGAAAACCTTTTCATAATTTGTGAGCCACTCAAGAGGCATGATCTCTGTAAGCTTTTCTCTGGGTAATTGTTTTGGAATTTGAAGGATGGTAGGGACTTCATCTTCTCTTTCTGCTTTGATGAAGATCGTGTCACCATTATGACCAGGAAGTGGGAGATCAAGAGCATGGTCTTGAAGTCTGTAAGCAAGCTGGTGATGAACGGTAGCCATGTAGGAATTAGCTTGCATGGGCGCACCAAGGATCTGAACTTGGATCTTGAGACATTTATGGAGGTTCTGATCCCGTAATGGAATGTTAAAGTTGGGATAATATGTGAGGGAGATGCTTCCAGCATGAAGAGTAGATAGGCAGGTGCCAATCACAGCATGTTCATACTGTGTCTAAATGGTGTTGAGCAAGGCTAGTCTGGCAGTAACAGGCAAGCCTTTTCGACCGTGTAAAGAGAGGATGATTCGGACAGCATCTATGTGGAGATGGGAGTATCCTTCTTTGATCCATTGATCTATCATGGTCTGATCAATGGTGAGAGTGACATATTGTTCACTGGGTGAGGATGGAATTAAGCATTTATTTAGGCCTATGGACTGGACATATTCTTTGATAGGAAGTGGTCTGGTATGGACAAGACGAGTCAACCGAGTGGCGAGAGATTTGTTTCTCTTGAAGATGTTGTATGGGTTAAGTAGAGGGAAAGTTGTTTCATTTATCTAGGCTGAAGCAGGGATATGGGTATATTCTACTAAATCTTGGATTCTGTTGGATTGGGTTCTTTGGATAGTAGGAGGAGGCAAGGACATAGAAGAAGATAATCTATTAGGGACTAGAGTAGTAGCAGAGGGAGTGGTGGTAGTGTTTGCCATTTCTGAGAAATTTCTTCCTTCTAAACCAGTCTAAAATACTCATAACAGTCTAACTCTTTTCCTGGACTCCAGGTAATCGAGACAAGGCTCTGATACCAATCGTGTGCTAAGTATGGCTGTATCCTATCTCTCCCTCTATATAAGGAGAGCTCGTCTCTTGTAAAATTCAGAATCTGAAAAATAAAAAATATTTCTCTTGTGTTCTAATTTCTCATGTCTTGCTAAATATTTCCTATTCTTCCTTCGAATGCCATGTCTATCTTATAAGTGACAGTCTGTAATGATCTCAGTATGCTCTGTGCTTGCTTCTAGTTGAGGATCCTACACATCAGAAGATGAGATGTTTTCGGCTTAAGGTCCCTGTCTGTCTCTAGATGGTTGAAATATTAGTACCCTGTTTAGGCCGTGGTTAGGCCGTGGTTGTGGGGAAAACTCAAACTAGGGGCCATCGGCCAAACATAACCAAAAACAAACAAAAAAGGCCTAATAAAGAAAAACGAGGCCTAATAAAACAAAACATAATAATGAAAGTAAATTATTACTATTATATATATCATATTATTATATATATTATATATTATTACATATATTATATTATATTATATTATATTATATAAGTATATTATTATTATACATATAATATGTATTATTATTATAATATATAATATAAATAATAATATATTTATATAATATAAATATAAATATATATAATATATAATACATATAATAATAATATATATATAATAATAATATAATATAATATAATATAATATATGTAATAATATATAATATATATAATGATATGATATATATATATATAATAATATAAATATATATAATATAATATATATTATATATATTTATATTAATATATAATACATAATACATATAATATATATATATATATATATATTTTATATACTTTTATATTTTATTATTATTGTCCAAAATCTATCATGTTATTATGAATGTTTTATAATTATGAGTATTTTGGTCAAAATACAGTTAACTTCATTTCATTCCATTGTTAACCAAACAAAATAATACTGATTTAGAGTCTAATTCTAAAGTTCCAACCAAACAAAAAACTTAGTTTTCCTTTCCTTTCTTATTCTCATTCCGATTATCATTGCACCATATAACCAAACGTGACCATAGAGTATTGACCAATAACTCGACTTTATATGTTTTAAAAAATATAATTTTATTAAAAGTTTCAATAAATATTTTTTAATATATGTCTGTCGTCGAAATAAGAATTTTGATTAGTTGAATAAATTTAAATTTGTCTAACAAGGTTTTTTTTTTTCTTCTTTTATTTCTAACAACTCATATAGGTTATATACAAATATTGTTCAATTGTTGACACATCAAGCGGTCAGGCGGTGAAGGGTGGTCGGATGGTGGCCATAGGTGGAGGTGGTTTATAAATATAAAAACTATTATTTAATTAAATATCATAATTAAATATTGATAGTTTTTAATTAAATATTAATTAAATAATATAAGATTTTGTTGATAGTTAAAAATTGTCAACATAAAACTGTCATTAAAAAAAAAAAAAAAATTTGTCAAGACTTTTCTTGACATAAGCTCCTTTGACAGTTTTAAAAACTATCAAGAAACCTTTTATTGACAGTTTTTAACTGTCAATAAAATGGGTATTTTCTTGCAGTGTATCCCAATGATTATATATATATATATATATATATATGTATATGTAGAAATATAAAATCTTCTGATTCAATGTATCATTAGTAAAACCTTCCAATTCATTGTATTATTATTGCATCTATTCATTAATAATAATAATAATAATAATAATAATAATAATAAAATGAGAAGAATAGGAAAAAAATGTAAAACCTTCAGATTCAATGTATTATTATTGCACCCATTTGATAATAATATTAATAATAGGAATCTTATATAATAATATAATAAGAAATTAATATATATAATTTAATTCTAAATCTCCCACATGAGTCTTTGGGTTCCTTGTAAATCATATATAATAATATAATAAGAAATTAATATATAGAATTTAATTCAAAATCTCCCACACAACGACACGTGTCGTCTTTGGGTTCCATGTAAAATATTAATTGAAAAATCAGATTTATGAGATTTTCTAAAAATATTATAATTAAAATAATACTATAATATATTAAAATTTTAATATTTATTAATATTACTAATAAATATGTAATTTTTCATATTCTTTTGACACTCTGTCTAGATTAAATATATGATTAATAGATATATTTAATATTATTTATAAATATTTAATTTTTATTAAATTCATTTTTTCATATTCTTTGGACATTCCTCCTATTTAATCTATTCAGTTTCATTTATCATTTTTTTTTTTTCATATTCTTTATAAATTCTACTACTCTATCTATTTAATCTATGATCAATAAATATATTTAGTTTCATTAATAAATATTGATTTATTTTCTTTATTCTAGTATATTTGATTTGTAATCCAAATAATAAAACTCTTTTTCTTCAGACTAAAGATTCTCGAAAAAAGGAATTGTTCAGTTGGATTGTATACAAAATTAATTTTTTTGCATATACTTAAGAAAAAATTGTTCTTATTCTATAAATAAGAAGAACAAATCAATTTCCTTATTGTATTGTTTATATGGGCAGTGTTAACCTGTAATGAGGTTATTTTTATTTTATTTTTTATTTTTATGGAATTAATTGGGAATTGAATATTTAATGGGAGTAATGCGAGGTATTAACCTCACATGAAACATATAATCCACATTTTTTTTTTAATATGCATGGTCAACATCCTATCCTCAAATTTCTTTTTCATCTCATGATTTGGCACCTCATCATCTTCATTAAAATTAATGTGGGCTTCACCCACCAAGATGGCCGTTCATCAAAATTTGAAAGATAAAAAATAAATATGAGTAATTAGAAGCCCAAATTATTCTTTTATATTTATTTATTTATTCGAGTCACCCCAATCTGGGAAACTTCTTTTTGGGTGGTGACTTTTGACTTGATGTTTTTCTCCTTTCTTTGGAGAATTTTTTTTTTCTTTGGTTTTTCTCCTTTCTTTCCATTTATTTATTTATTTTAGCAATACTTTAAAGATGTAATGAAATACTATTGAATTAGATAAGAGCTAATTTTGGAATAAGCAATTCATATTCAGTGAATACTAAGGCACGGTGCCCCAGACATCCATCATCATAAGCAGGGACGTAACCAGGATTAAACACTAGGGTGGGCAAGAATAATTTTTTTTTTTCTGACCATTAACATTATGAGAAAATTATATTAATTAAAAATAAAGATACACTCAGTTAAGAAGACAAAGCAGGGACTACTCTATAAATATATATTCTAAATAAATACATTATTGAAATTATGTTTGAGAGAAACAAAAAAAAAAAAAAAAAAAAAAAAAAGCTACAGAATTTTCATTCACCGGTCTTGAGAGAATTAGCAAACAAAATATAATAAAATTTCATATGCATTCTTCGGAGAGGGGCCGCTTTGAAGGTTCATATTGCAACATTTCGCTCAGACACAAAAATAAATCCTGAGTGAACTAAAAATATTAACAATATGTTAAGAGTAAACAAAATAACAGTTTTAACTTGCTGCAAGCAAATATAGTCCATCTGCTATATAGTCCATCATTGTCCCATATTAGGAACAGTCGAAGAAAGATTTTGAGGATTCTTTTTCATTTATGCTCTTCTCTAATCTTTGACTAATATTGCTTGACATTTTTGAAGGAAATGAGTAGAGAAATTACATGAGTATTTATACAGTACATGGGGCTGTTGAGATTCTTTTTCATTTAAATTGAGTTTTATTTGTGAGATAAATATTAATAAACCCTATGTATTATAAATGTTCTTAACAAAACGTACACAAAGAAACAATGAATGTATAAATTCAAAAGGTTTTAGCTTTTCAAAAACTAATAAGTGTATGAATTTATTAAAACCAACTTGGTTTGGAATTTGGAATAACAATTGTAGTCATGACTCTCTATCTCTTTAACAAAAAAAAAAATATTAATAACTAATTAATAAGAATATAAAGCCATACCTATTCATCTTACTTTATTATTAATTATTATATAAGTATATAAATGAATCCATGTACTATTTATGTAGCATTTGTGTAGAATTAAATCTAAAGATTCCTCATGGCGACATGTGGCGCTGTGGAAGTCTATTATATATATATATATAATATAATGATATGATGTGAATATTAAATAAATGAAAAAAATAAACAACTTATTAATAACAATAAATAGATGTCACATGTCGTTTTCTCATGAGAAGTAGCTATTTTTATATTATATATTTAGATTTAGATTTTATTTTAGCCCAGTGGGGGAGCCCCTGTTGGGCATAAATTATCTCACCTTTGATCACAATCCAAGGAAATCCACTTGATCGATTACATTCCACCTGATCATTGTGTTGTTTGCGTCGTCGTCTTGTGGTATTCATAACAAACTCTCTGGCCAATTTGGTTTGGGGGAAAAAACCACGTGGAAAAGGAATTCAAGTAGGAATGAAATCCTTATAGGGAAGGAATCTACTTCCTAAATAGATTCCTTTGTTTGGCTGTACTATGGAATTCATTATGGAATCCTCATTGTTCTAACTAAAATGACCTTAAT
The DNA here is from genome assembly GCA_030490815.1 of Acer saccharum. Taxonomy (NCBI): domain Eukaryota; kingdom Viridiplantae; phylum Streptophyta; class Magnoliopsida; order Sapindales; family Sapindaceae; genus Acer; species Acer saccharum. The sequence goes on from CM059867.1 coordinate 28,994,094, forward strand.
ATATTTAATAGATTAAAAATATTTTTAAATTAAAATATTATTCTATACTTTTTTTGAAATTACTCAAAAAAAATTGAAAAATATTTTTATATTTTAATTATTTATTATTTGAATAGAATAATAATTATTAGAAAAATAAGAAAAATACTATTTTCAAATAATAATAATAATAATAAATTAAAATACTTATTACCAGTGGACTCCGGAGGTGGCAACCTTTGTCACCTTCAATTACCTCAATCGACGAGGAGACCTTCTTCATCGATGGAGGACCCGGTCATTGGAGGCAGACAGATCTGCCATCGTAGATGATCGGTTTATCCTCCATCGTAAATCGCGATGGAGGATCTGTCCTCATCTTGAATTGCGATCGAGATCGTGAAGGAGGATGCCTTTGCCTGCTCCGATGATGGAGGAGGCATGAGCCTCCTCTATTTTGAAACAGAGAAATAGAGGAGGCCTTCGCCTCCTCCAACAATGGAGGTAAGGGCCTCCGACGGCGACGAGGTCATCTCTGGTGGCCTTAGATGTCGATGATGAAGCTCCGCCAATTGCTTTGCCATCTCCAATTACGAAGAAGGCCACCGGCAATAGCTTACTCTTGTAAGTTCCTCAAGTTTGATTGGTTTATTTCTATGACAAACCACATTTGGGGATTGCTTGTAAGGGTAGCTTAGGCGGATGGTGGTCTTGCTCAAGGCTCTCTCATGTCCTCAAGGCGTTAAGCACTCCAAAGGTATATGTCTTGTGCTTAGTTTTCATTGAAGAGATTTAGTAGCACACACACACTTTTCATGATCTCTTGTGTGTATTGTGTAAGGATTCCCATATCTTGATTGGCTTATTTCGTGGACAAACCACGTGTTGGGGATTTTATGTAAGGGTAGATTAAGTGACTGATATTCAAGCTCAAGACCCTCTCATGTCCTCAAGGTTGATAAGCACCAAAGGTAAATTTCTATGTGCTTAATTTGCTTTGAAGAGATTAGTTGCACACACACACTCACATCTCATGCTTAATTCATTTTCTTGTATGTTGTGTATGTGTTGTTATTATGTGCATTCATGATCATATAACATCTCTTCTTGCATAAATATTGATTGCATCTTGTGTCTTTAATGTCATACCATGTTAGGCTTTTAGGATGCATCATGTTTTACCTTTTTACCCTTGCATGTGTTTTTGGGTTCAAAGGAGTGGGCTCTGCTGTGCGCTGGTCGTCAAGCGCCGGACCAGCGCAGCCCACCAGCGCAGATCGCCCAGTGGTCTATCGCTGGTCGTGCGCTGGTCGACCAGCGCAGACCACCAGCGCCCATGAAAAATGGTCTATGCGCTGGTGGTGCGCTGGACGTCCAGCGCACAACGCACAATCAGGTGCGATTTTTCAAAACGACCTCACTCTACTAGAGTTGCATATATAAAGTCTTCTATGATTTTAGGTCGTCCAAGAGAGTCAAAAATATCATATATTTTCCTTAGAACATTTTTCAAGAGAAAAATCATTAAAAGAACTCTCCTTTAACCACTCAAATCAAATCCCTTTTGCATCATATTTCATATTGCATCTTCTATTACTATATAGAATGCATCCATGATTGGATTTGGATCATCACAACTTGCTTGGTAAGATTTTGATTAAGTTCATCTTTGTTAGGATTCCCGTTGTGTTTAATTGGCTTATTTCGTGATCAAACCACATGTGGGGATGCTTTGTAAGGGTAGCTTAGATGTTGTGTTATTGCTTAGGCCCTTTTGAAGACCTCACTATTGACAAGCACCAAAGGTAATATTCTAAGTGCTTACTTGTCTTGAAGAGATAGATGCACACACTCACAACTCATGCATATGTTTAATCCTTATATGTTGTGTGTCTTTTATGTGTGCCTTAATGCTCATTAACATCTCTTCTTGCATGTTAGTTTGATTGCATCTTGCATATCCAATTGCCTTGTCATGCTTAGACTTAGGATTGCATTTTTGCACTGGGCGCCCCCAAAAGCGCTGTACAGAAGCGCTGTACGAACAGCGCCCATTGAGCGCTGTTCAGACCTGATCGATTTAATCGGTCGCTGTTGGGGCGCTGTACGTGGCGCTGTACAAAGCGCTGTACGTACAGCGCCACTCTGTTTCCTCGTGAAAACAGAGCAAGGGCGCTGTACAGGCGCTGTACAAGGGCGCCCTACGTACAGCGCCCAAGGCAAATAGTGGGCAAACTTATCAAAACGACCACACTTTGTTTTGGCCCCCTATATATATGCCACTTTGACTTTAGGTCAATCAAAAGAGTTCATATTCAGATTTCATACTTAGGATATTTTTCAAAGAGAAGAAAAATTCCAAGAACTCATTTTTAATTACTCAAACACCTTTTCCATGATCATCAATCATCATCTAGCATCATCTTAGATCATCTAGATGACATCTTGCATGGATTCTTCATCATACTTTGCTTGGTAAGCTTTTCACTAATATCTTACATATTTTGTGTTTCTCTTATCTAGCAATCTCAATTTAATTACTTGTATGTGATTTTATATTTGTTGAATACAAGATTGAGATTAGTATGATGTATGTTTGAGAAGTTGTATTGTGCTAGCATATTAGGTTTTTGTGCTTGATATTGATTAGCTTAACTATTTGACATGTCATTTAGTTTTGATATCTAGGATTGCTCTTAATTGCATATTAATCATCTTAGATAAGCATATAGGGTTTCCCTTGCTCTATGTTGCATTTTGGATATTTTCATATATTCACTTAGGGTTGTATTCTCTTCAAGAGAAGCTAAGTCTTGTGTGTAGCAATCGGGATTAGGTTGCTTAGATCGCAAGCAAATTGGACTAGGTTCACTCATACCGGGATTAGGTAGGTGTGTGATTACTTCCGGGATTAGGTTGTAATCGGTTGCACATTTAGTGGATTCGAGGTTCGAGTGTGGCTTACTTACATAGCCCGTGGTTTTTCCCGTGAGGGTTTCCACGTAAAAATACAAGTGTTAATTTAATTTCCGCACCATATTACACTTGCTTGTTTATATTATCTTGAGGGTAATTTCGTAATTTTGACTAACACGAAAAATTGGGTAAAAAGCGTAAAATCTATTCACCCCCCCTCTAGATAGCTTTATACACACCGTGGTATATTTAGTTTCAATTGGTATCAGAGCGGGTTCCTAGACATACATAGGTGATCCTTGCTTTATTTTGGTGTGTTTTGCATTTTGTGTGATTTTTGATCATTCATACATTTGCATTCATTTCATTCATTCATAAACACTATGAGTGGAAACGGTGGAAATGGTGGTGGCCACGAAGGAGCTTCTAGCACAAGGCCTCCACTTCTTACCGGTTTGAACTATTCCCAATGGAAAGGGAAGATGGAATCCTACATATGCCAAATTCATGACCGTGCATGGATGGCGGTGGAAGACGGATATGATCTCCCTATGATGACTCCCGCGGGTGGAGGACAAGATGTTTTGAAGCCTAAGGCGCAATGGAACGCGCAAGAGTTTGAGGCTTCAAAGTGGAATAGGAAGGCGATGCATGCCATTATGTGTGCAATGGATGAGAATCAGTACAAGCTTATTCAGAATACTCAAATTGCCAAAGTGGCATGGGACATCCTTCAAGTTGCACATGAGGGAACCGAGGTGGTGAAGGAGTCCAAGCTTCAAGTCCTCCAAACTCAATTTGAGTTACTTAGGATGGGAGAGGATGAATGCTTCAACGACTTCGAAATCAAATTGATGGACATAGTAAATCAAAGCCATCAACTCGGAGACCCGTATTCGGATAGGAGAGTCAAGCAAAAAATTATGAGATCTCTCCCCGATAGGTTTGAATCAAAGGTGACGGCCATAGAAGAAAATAGTGGCTACATGGATATGAAGCCAAGTGAGGTAATTGGGCGTCTCCTTGCATATGAGTCTAGGAAGGCTCCTAGCAACACTACTCCTCCTAAGAAGTCTAAAGGAATAGCTTTGAAAGCATCTAAGGATGCAAAGGAGGCAAAGCATGAATCGGATGAAGACCTTGCCTTATTTGTGAAACGGTTCAACAAGGTTATGGGGTTCAAGAAGAAGAAGGGATTTGGGTCAAGAGGACAAGATTTGAAGAAAAAGGGTTCCTTCAAGAAGTTTGAGCCTAGACAAGAGAGGACCGAAAGGAAAGGGGTCCGATGCTTTGAGTGTGGTGGGATTGGTCACTTTGCCCCCGAATGTGCGAATCACAATGAGAGGAAGAAGGGTAAAGTGATGGCCGCCACATGGAGTGGGAGTAGTGATGACTCCAATGAGGAGGATGAGTCTTCAAGTGAGGAAGAGCTCATGGCTAACTTCCTAGCTTTTGCATCTTCTCACAAGAGCAAAAGTGCTAGTGAAAAGGAAGATTTGAGTCTAGAGGAAATTGACTCTAGTGAAGAAGAAAGTGACTCCTCTTCTAGTTCCAAGAAGAAGTTTGTGGAGCAAAAGGTGCTTGCTAAATATCATGCCGAGTTCAATGATTTAGCACTTAAAAGCACAAGAAAGATTGAGAGGTTGAGAGAAGAAAACCTTGAACTTTCGGCTCACAATGACCACTTAAGTGAACAAGTGGAAAGATTGAAGAGGAGAGAGGATAAGTTAATTGAGGAGTTAGACTTGTCCAAGAGAAATGAAGAAGGCTTGAAGAGGGAACTTGTAGAAGCAAAAGGGTCCTTGGCTAGGATAGATTCTAGCACCAAGAAGCTTGATCATTTACTTGGTGTTGGAAAGAGTCCAAGTGACAAGAGAGGTCTTGGGTATGAAGATGGCAAGAAAATCTCAACCTCTAACAAGACCATATTTGTCAAGAGCTTGAAGAATGAAGAAACTTCATTTGTGCAACCTCCTAAGAAAAAGTTAGAAATAGGACAAAGTTCTAATGCACAAGTGAAAATGGGGCCAAGAAGGAAAACTCAAGCTCAACCTCCTAAGGTTCCTCAAGCCAACACTCCTCCCAAATTGGCTCACAAAGGAAAGAGACCAATCATGCAACCTCAAGCTTGGAAGCAACCAAGACCGGTTCAACAACGAAGATGGATTGAACCCACATATCCACAAAGACATGGACGTGCTCAAAGGCGAGGTATGATTCCTTTTTTCATTCCTATTTGTCACTTTTGTGGTTGTGATGGTCATATTAGACCAAATTGCTTTCAATATATTAAAATGTGTAGAAAGCAAAGCATGATTGAAAAGAGAAAGAATAGAGCCAAGATGCATGTTTCTAGGAAAGAAAATATTGATTTGCATGATCCTAGAAATAGTAGAGCACATGTACCAAAGACCACTAAGAAAGCTAAAATTGTTGCTAAGTGGATTAGAAAGAATGAAAATATTTGCCATGTTGCACAAATAGCATTGAAGGCAAATTCTTCTAATTTTTGGTACTTGGATAGTGGGTGCTCTAGGCACATGACGGGAAACAAGAGTTTCTTCGAGACTCTTGTTATGGAGGAAGGTGGAAATGTCACTTTTGGTGATGGATCCAAAAGAAATGTTATAGGGAAAGGAACCATTTCCGTTCCCGGATTACCCTCCTTATCCAATGCTTTATTTGTTGATGGCTTGAAAGCCAATTTAATTAGCATTTCACATCTTAGTGATGAAGGATATTCCGTCTTGTTCTCTAAAGATTATTGCTCTATCCTTAAACCCGATGGACAAACCTTGTTGAAGGGCATGAGATCTAGCGACAATTGTTATTGTCTTGAAGCTAGAATTGTATCTAATCATGTGTCCATGGATGAGCAAATTGAGTTGTGGCATGAAAGACTTGGCCACATGAACTTTAGGGATCTACGGACCCTTGGAAAGTTCAATTGTGTGCGTGGCCTCCCTAAGCTTGGGAAGAAAGCCAATGGTATTTGTGGACCTTGCCAACAAGGAAAGCAAACCAAAAGCATGCACAAAAAGGGTAAGTATCTCACCACCAAGGAGCCTCTTGAGCTTCTCCACATGGACCTCATGGGTCCCATGCAAACCGAAAGTTTGGGTGGAAAGAGATACATTTTTGTTTGTGTTGATGATTTCTCTAGATTTACATGGACATATTTTCTTAGAGAAAAATCCGAAACTTTTGATAAGTTTAAAATGCTTTGTACTAAATTGCAAAATGAAATGAATTCTAACATTAGAAGCATTAAACGGATTAGAAGTGACCATGGGAGAGAATTTGAGAATGCCACCTTTGAAACCTTTTGTAATGGTTTAGGCATCTCCCATGAATTTTCTGCTCCTAGGACACCTCAACAAAATGGAGTTGTTGAGAGGAAGAATAGGGTCCTCCAAGAGATGGCCCGTGTGATGTTGCTTAGCAACAATGTCCCTAGGAACCTATGGGCCGAAGCCATTAACACGGCTTGCTATATAGGAAATAGAGTGTTCCTAAGGCCCGGTACTAGAAACACCTCCTATGAGTTATGGAAAGGCAAGAGGCCAAATGTTAGCTACTTCCACACTTTTGGAAGCAAATGCTACATTTTGAATGACCGTGATCAACTTGGCAAGTTTGATGCTAAGAGTGATGAGGGTATTTTTATTGGCTATGCCTTAAATAGTAGAGCCTATAGAGTTTTCAATTTAAAGACTCTAAGTGTTATGGAATCATCCAATGTCGTATTTGATGATACTAGGCTCAAGTCTAATGATCATGATGAGGAGGTTATTTTTAGTGATGATTCTCCTTTGGAGAAGGTTGTGGTGTCGCCTAATGTTGGGACATCTAATGTCAACAATGATGGCACACAACCTATTGATAGAGTTCCTCTCTTGGACTCTAAAGAACCCGCTCCATGGGTTAGGAAACTCCATGATAAAGAAGATATCATTGGAGAGGTAAATGAGGGTGTTAGGACTAGACGCCAACTTGCTAATCTTATTAGCTATACATGTTACACCTCTCAAATTGAACCCAAAAAGGTTGAAGAAGCCTTAAATGATGAATTTTGGGTTCTTGCCATGCAAGAAGAGCTAAGCCAATTCGAAAGGAATGAGGTTTGGACTCTAGTTCCTAGGCCTAAGACCACTAATGTCATAGGCACCAAATGGATATTTAGGAACAAATCCGATGAGGATGGCAACATAGTGCGGAACAAGGCTAGACTTGTAGCACAAGGGTACTCTCAAATTGAGGGTATCGACTTTGAGGAGACTTTTGCTCCCGTTGCCCGCTTAGAGTCCATTAGGCTTCTCTTGTCCATCTCTTGTGTGCACAAGTTCAAATTGCACCAAATGGACGTCAAGAGTGCCTTCCTCAATGGCTTCTTGCAAGAGGAAGTGTTTGTTGAACAACCTAAGGGGTTTGTGGATGCTCACCACCCCAATCATGTCTATCGCCTCAAGAAGGCACTTTATGGGTTGAAACAAGCACCGAGGGCTTGGTATGAGCGCCTCACTCAATTTCTTGTTGACAACAACTACACAAGAGGTAGTGTTGACAAGACACTATTCATCAAGAGAGACAATGATGAGCTTTTCATAGCTCAAATATATGTTGATGATATAGTTTTTGGCTCCACCAACAACACCAAAGTCCAACAATTTGTTGATGTCATGTCTCTTGAATTTGAGATGAGTCTTGTTGGTGAGCTTAGTTACTTCCTAGGTTTGCAAATTAGGCAAATGCATGATGGGATTTTCATAACCCAAGCCAAATATGCTAAGAACCTAGTGAAGAAGTTTGGTTTAGAGAAAGCCAAACATTGTGATACACCCATGAGTACAACTTTGAAGCTAAGCAAGGATGCTAGTGGTAAAAGTGTGGACCAAACTCTATATCGTGGCATGATAGGTAGCTTGCTTTACTTGACCGCAAGTAGGCCCGATATATCTTTTAGTGTGGGTGTGTGTGCTAGGTACCAAGCGGATCCTAAGGAGTCCCACCTCTCTTGTGTGAAGAGGATCATTCGCTATGTGAATGGGACATCCAACTATGGGATTTGGTACTCTTTTGACACTAATGCTAGTCTAGTTGGCTTTAGTGATGCGGATTGGGCAGGAAATTGTGATGATAGGAAGAGCACATCGGGCGGTTGCTTCTTTCTAGGCAACAACTTGGTGTCTTGGTTTTGCAAGAAGCAAAACTCGATTTCCTTGTCCACGGCCGAGGCCGAGTACATAGCCGCGGGGAGTGGATGCACACAACTCCTATGGATGAAACAAATGCTAGTAGACTACGGATTCAACCAAGGTACTCTCACTCTCTTTTGTGATAATATGAGTGCAATTAATATTTCCAAGAATCCGGTTCAACATTCTAGAACTAAGCATATTGACATCCGCCATCACTTCATTAGAGAGCTTGTTGAAAATAAATGCATAGTACTTGAACATGTAGGTACTAATGATCAACTTGCGGATTTATTTACTAAACCCTTAGATGCTACTCGATTTAAAACTCTTAGTAGATCTATTGGGATATGTCTTGTGGAGTGATGTTCTATGATTGACCCCATATGGGGATCTCAAGCAAAGAGAGCTATTTTGCATTCATGTAACTTGCAAAAAATTTGAAATAACTTATGCCTCTTCTTTTGATTGCTTGAGTAAGCTTGGTTGTACATATGTATATATGCTTTCAAATTCTATAAGTGTGAACCTTGCTTGTCTACAATCCATGTCATATTTATGTTCAAACATGCATTTTTGGACTAGGAGATTTACTTAGGAAGTATGATGTGAATGACCTATAGTTATCTCCATGACATGATAATTCTTTAATAACATGCTTATGCTAAATGAAAAAGCATGAAATTCATACAACATGCTCACATGAAAAGCATGAATTGATGATTGCATATTCTTAAAAATGCAAAACTTGTGTGAAAGCTAATGAGACTCAAAATGAATAAAGGATCTTGTATCCGTTCAAAGGAATTTACATTCCATATGTCTCTCTTTCTTTATTAGTTGAACATGGTTACTATCATACGGATTTCTTATCCGGAAAAATTAAATAGGGTGCAAAGTCGCTCATGCCATGTTTCGCTTATAAAGTTGGATATAGTTGCTCTTAAAATTGAAATCAATAATCTCTATATCCTTGCTTTTCCCATGACATTGGTGAAATTGGTTTGAATTCTTATTTGAAACCTTTGTCATTTGCTTTGCCAAATACCATTGTATTTTGGACTTGAATGCTATATGTCTTGTATGCAAAGCATGTTGGATTCACACATTTTCTCAAATAAATCTCCTTGTTTCTCTCAAATTAATTGAAGTGCATAAAGTGACTTATATGTATATGCATATCTTGCATGCTTCTATCTCTCGTTGCTTTGAGTGACCCGGTTGGGGACTACTCCTTTGCCTATATCATGACAAAAAGGGGGAGTAGGAAATGGTAAGGGGAGTTGCAAAATATAGAAGCTTTTGTGCATTTTGGGGAAAACATACATTGAGGGGGAGTAACCCTTTGAGGGGGAGCATTGCATTTATCATTCATTGCATACATTTGCTAATGTTGTGCCTAAATTCTAAAAATGCAAATGCTTGGTATTGTTCTCACATGATTAATCTCACACTTTACTTGTATTGGAAATGCTAGAAACTTTATTTTCAGGGCTTAATTGTTCTACAAGAGATTGAAGACTTGAAGTTTTTACTTTCTTATCTCTTTGTAATGTAGATAATCATTGTAGTCCCGTAGTTTCTAATTCTATGTGAGGAATCAATGTGAGTGGTGGTTTTGTCACGAAATAGCCAAAGGGGGAGATTGTTAGGATTCCCGTTGTGTTTAATTGGCTTATTTCGTGATCAAACCACATGTGGGGATGCTTTGTAAGGGTAGCTTAGATGTTGTGTTATTGCTTAGGCCCTTTTGAAGACCTCACTATTGACAAGCACCAAAGGTAATATTCTAAGTGCTTACTTGTCTTGAAGAGATAGATGCACACACTCACAACTCATGCATATGTTTAATCCTTATATGTTGTGTGTCTTTTATGTGTGCCTTAATGCTCATTAACATCTCTTCTTGCATGTTAGTTTGATTGCATCTTGCATATCCAATTGCCTTGTCATGCTTAGACTTAGGATTGCATTTTTGCACTGGGCGCCCCCAAAAGCGCTGTACAGAAGCGCTGTACGAACAGCGCCCATTGAGCGCTGTTCAGACCTGATCGATTTAATCGGTCGCTGTTGGGGCGCTGTACGTGGCGCTGTACAAAGCGCTGTACGTACAGCGCCACTCTGTTTCCTCGTGAAAACAGAGCAAGGGCGCTGTACAGGCGCTGTACAAGGGCGCCCTACGTACAGCGCCCAAGGCAAATAGTGGGCAAACTTATCAAAACGACCACACTTTGTTTTGGCCCCCTATATATATGCCACTTTGACTTTAGGTCAATCAAAAGAGTTCATATTCAGATTTCATACTTAGGATATTTTTCAAAGAGAAGAAAAATTCCAAGAACTCATTTTTAATTACTCAAACACCTTTTCCATGATCATCAATCATCATCTAGCATCATCTTAGATCATCTAGATGACATCTTGCATGGATTCTTCATCATACTTTGCTTGGTAAGCTTTTCACTAATATCTTACATATTTTGTGTTTCTCTTATCTAGCAATCTCAATTTAATTACTTGTATGTGATTTTATATTTGTTGAATACAAGATTGAGATTAGTATGATGTATGTTTGAGAAGTTGTATTGTGCTAGCATATTAGGTTTTTGTGCTTGATATTGATTAGCTTAACTATTTGACATGTCATTTAGTTTTGATATCTAGGATTGCTCTTAATTGCATATTAATCATCTTAGATAAGCATATAGGGTTTCCCTTGCTCTATGTTGCATTTTGGATATTTTCATATATTCACTTAGGGTTGTATTCTCTTCAAGAGAAGCTAAGTCTTGTGTGTAGCAATCGGGATTAGGTTGCTTAGATCGCAAGCAAATTGGACTAGGTTCACTCATACCGGGATTAGGTAGGTGTGTGATTACTTCCGGGATTAGGTTGTAATCGGTTGCACATTTAGTGGATTCGAGGTTCGAGTGTGGCTTACTTACATAGCCCGTGGTTTTTCCCGTGAGGGTTTCCACGTAAAAATACAAGTGTTAATTTAATTTCCGCACCATATTACACTTGCTTGTTTATATTATCTTGAGGGTAATTTCGTAATTTTGACTAACACGAAAAATTGGGTAAAAAGCGTAAAATCTATTCACCCCCCCTCTAGATAGCTTTATACACACCGTGGTATATTTAGTTTCAATCTTATTTGATTATTTTTATTATCAAGCTATTCTCTTTAATTTACTTGTATGTTTTGATCATATGATAAATACAAGATTAGAGAATTAATTGTGATGAATTGATTGAGTGTTGTATTGTGATAGATATCTAGGTTTTTATAATCTATGTTTATCTAAGCTATTATGACATGTCATTTAGCACTTGATATCTAGGATTGATTTTAATTGATTATCTCATCATCCTAGATAAGCATCTAAGGTTCCCTAGCCTTGTTTGTTATTTGAATATTCATACATATTCACATAGGTTGCATAATCTCTTCTTAGAGAATTAAGACTTGAGGCTAAGAGTGCTTAGGCCTCAAGCAAATTGGAATAGGGTTGCTAATAAAGGCCCGCAGGGTAGAAGTGAGGGGTTACAGACCGGATTGTTAGACGAGGTCTACATAGGTTGTAAACTTCATTTCAATTAGTGATTTCGAGTTCCGAGTGTGGCGCACTATACAGCCCGTGGTTTTTCCCAGTGGTTGGGTTTCCACGTATACATCAAGTGTCATTTTTAATTCCGCACTATATTACACTTGCTTGTATTTTTGACTAGTAGGGTCATTTTCATAATATTGACTTATATGCGAAAATTGGGTAATAATAGCTAAAATCTATTCACCCCCCTCTAGATTAATATATTGATAACACGCCTCGAGTATTTAGTTATTTACATATTGCATTTGTATGTTTACTCTTCATATGTCACTTTTCACACTTGCACTTGTTGATGCATTTTGCTTTTGTTGTTTGTGTCTTGTAATTCATTTCTGAGATGGTTCGGAAACGTCCGCGCATGCACGATGGTGTGCTTGGTTTAGCGCGAGGACTACTTTCGGAGAATGCCTTGGCTTCTCCTTTGATTTCACCTTTTGAGGTGAATCGGTGGTTGATTTCGACGGCTTGACCGCCGAATGAGTTGGATCCACTATTCCAATTTTACGGTTGAAACGACGGCCATAATTCGACCGTCGAATGATTCCAGCAAGTCTACTGGAAATCTACGGTTTCAAATGGTGGCCTGACTACCGAATCAAACCGTCGATCTAGTTTTTGTGTCCGGACGTTTGGTATTCACCGATGTGTGTTTTTCAGGCACATTTTTCAAAACAATGTCACTTCACTTTGACTCTCTATATATACATTCTCTATGCTCTCTAGGTCATTTCTAACTCTCAAAAATCCATATTTTTCATAGAGAGCATTTAGAGAGAGAGAACATCATCAAAGAAACCACCTTTCATCATCTTTGATTTCCAAACACTCAAACCCAAACTCATGTGCATTTAATCTTCATCTAGCATCCTCTAGCATTTCTAGAATGCCTCATTGCATGGGTTTTGCATCATCACATTTTGCTTGGTAAGTTTTTCACTTTCTTCTTCTAAGTTTAGTGTCTTTCTTCTTAAGCCATCTCTTTTATTACTTGTATGCTCTTAGAATATCATTCTAGTTACAAGGTAGAGTGAAATTTCCCTTAAGTAGTAGTGAAATATACCTAGTGGGTGGGGGGGTGAATAGGTATAGGCTCCAAATTCTTTCAATTTAAAAATAATGCGGAATATATCAATGAAAATACACACTTGATTATATTTGACAAATTAATTGATTTCACTTATAGAGTTAATCAATTTACAAGATATGCATTCAATGAAAGATAAAGAAAAGTAAAAACAAAAATGAACACAAGTGTTTTAACATGGTAAAACCTCAAAGAGGAAACATCCACAGGTTGATACCACAACCACCGGCAAAGCAATCCACTATGTGAAAAAGGACTTACACACTCAAGCTATCACTCATGATATCCGCTCAAGCTATCAACTCCTAATCTACCCTCGGGCTAGTGAATCACCAAGCCTACTTCCTATCCGAGATGTATCCTACACCTCTAGAAAACAACTTCCTATCCAAGACGCTCACGTCTCTAGGAAGATTTCTTGCTTGCCTATCCGGATCCTCCCGACCCTAAACAAGACTTCCTTGCTTGATTATCCGAGTCCTCCCGACTCTAATCAAGACTTCCTTGCTCTATCCACAAAGCTTCACTCACTTTGCTAGAGACTTCAACCTAATGCAAGGCTATGATCTAAAGTGATGCAAGTGATACAAACACAATCAAATTAAGCTAGATGATCAATCAAGCAAAATGTACAAGTTCAATGATAAACTAGAATATGCTTTCAATACACAAACACAAGATTATCTAGAAATCAAGACATGTAAATCAATAAGAACAAAGGTATGAATATTCAATATATCACACTAAAAACCTAGTTCTTAGATCATGAAATAAAAATCTAGAAAATAATATGAGACATATCATATATTCATTTTCTAGAAACAATTTCACTCAAAATCAAGTTTAGCACATATATGTTCAAAACAAATCACAAAGCTAAATCTCAATTAACAAATGATCAAACACCCATAGCATGTGATCTAACATACTTCTCAACAAATTTCATCAATCAAATAGTAAGAATCAAAAGATGATCAAAGATGAAATTGAAAAAGAAGAAGTTGAACAAACAACCTTGACCTCGGACTGAAAATTGATCAACTGAGAAAAATGGCGAAGTCAGCTGCCTCTGGAAATGCTTGGGGTTTGTATCTCTCTTCAAGACCAACAATTTTGGTTTTTGAATCGATTAATTTCGAGTTCGTATGAGAGAGATATGATCAAAATAAGAAAACAAAAATGTAGAAGATTTCTGCAGAATTTCAAAGGTGTTCTTGAAAATCTTCAACAAGTGTGGAGGGAAGGAGATGAGTTTAAAAGGAGGAGAGAGAGAGCATTTTTTGGCAAATCAGCATGTGCCATGTCACCTCCCCATGGGGGGGGGGGGGGGGGGGGGGGGGGGCGTGGGCCACACGGGGGCAGAGGGCTCCCTTGGCCGGGGGGCCCACGGCCAGGCCTTGTGGCCTCACGCGCTCCAAACCTCTCTCGCGCGCTCCTTCGGTTCTTCAGCCCGTATCTTGGGCATCCGAACTCCGATTTTGAATCTACGTTTGGATTACAAACCGTGACTCCCTTACGCACGACGAAGACTACACAAATTTGAAAAATGGTTGAGAAATCATCTCGGAAAACGACGATGAAGTCAACTCAACGAATGAGAACCAAAAGTAGCATAGTCACATTGTTTGGACTCGAAACCTTATGAATGAGTAACCGAAATGACCGGAACTCAATAAGGCATTAAATAAGAACATGTTCAAGTCCTAAACACAAAATACACAAACAAATAAACACATATTCACACAAGCATGTCATATCAAAGAGATAGTCACAAAGCATGCAATTTCACAATGTTTGTCTATACAAGATCAATGCATGAGCATACTATGAAGTGTGTGAATGTGTTATACCAAATGTTTGAACCATGATGCAGGGACACACATGTATGAATTGTGTGTGTGTGCGCTAACGCCTTGCAAGAGGATAAGAGTCAAGATATACCTTTGACGCTTTTCACCTCTTGAAGACGACTTTTGCACTAGACATTGCTTCTTCATCTTTTAAGCTTCCTTTCTTCAAAGAACATCTTAAGCAATAACTAATACAAATATAGAGCGTTTTGCAATTGAATCAAGCCAATACAAATCATAAACCTTACAATCTCCCCCTTTAGCTATTCCATGGCAAAACACTCAACCTCACCATACAATGTTTCACTCAAATAAACTCAAGATGATAGAATACTCTCAATCTCACATTACAAAGAAATTCCTAGATAAAAAATCTTCAAGTCTTCAAGAATTCCTCTTTTTCGGTCTTCAAAGTACCTATGAGAGAAAATAGCAACCAAACAAGAGATCTTCTCTAAAGAAGAATGGTGAGTTATTAACCAAAAACAAGTATAGAAGATATCCTTTATCTCATACAAAAATGCATTATCTCAAGTGAACAAAATATTTTCATATTAAAGCATTCCCTTAATTTCCTAATTCCCAAGGACGAACCATCTTTAACATTATCAAGAAAGAATTCTTTCTCCCCCTTAAGACAAGAATTCTCCCCCTTAAGACATAGTCACAATTAAGCACAAAGAGGAATATGATCACACAATTGGAACATTTTTCCACATAAAGTGTGAAGTATACAAAATCTCCCCAATATCAAACATGGTGAGGTATACATTTTCTCCCCATTTTTGTCAAGGAATAGACAAGGGACACAAGAGATAAAGAACGAGATATTAAGAAAACAAATCGTATAGAAAGCGAAAGTTGAATAAACTAAAGCTCCCCCTTCACATATGCTCCACATATTATCACCAAGTAGATTTGTTCACAAGGGACATCACAAAATCACACAATCAAGCAATAAGAGAAAATATTTCATAACTTGTCAAAGTCCAAGAGAGAATCATAGATTTTCATTAATCTCTTAAAAATATTCTCACATTGCTAATGAATCAAGCACATAAGCAAAATGTGTGTGTGTGAATGCTTCTCAAATATATAGTAGGAGTAATTGTGATATCAACATGCAAACTCTATCCACACCTATCCATCTAAAGCCTTTCCAAAAATAGGTCAAACCGATATTCATCCGGTTTTTGCTTTTAAAATGAATAGATATCAACATATGAGCGTGTGTGTGCATGTGGCTCGTTTTCCCGTTTTTATTTGTCAACCCGAGCTTTTTCACAATTCTCAACTATACACCAATAAACCTTTTATTTTTCATTTCTTTTAGGCCTAGAATCAAAGATTTTTTTTTTTTTTTTTTAATGATTCATTTCAACACTTCTTTGATTTTACTAACAAAAACATATACTCCTCATGGCGGCTTTCACTCATCACAATGGCGTAGCCCTTTCCTACATTGGGTGGCTTCACAACCAAGTTGTGTAGCCCTTTCCATGAGGGTGCTCGTTGATTACTATGTAGTGCCGAAGCAAAATGGATACATACCATAGGTCATCTATCATGTACTTAACAATAAACTTCTAGATGCATCCATTATCTACACATATTCAACCACAAAAACTCAAAAACTAAAACATACAAGAGAAGCATTAGTGCACTTTTAAAAAAAATTTCAAGCTCAAGTGCATGATCTAAAAACAATAAAAGATATTTGTTAAAGATCATTACTTCTCAAGTGAGTAGTTCTTAAAGACAATGATATTCAATTAAAGTTTTGCTCATCAAGCCACTCACAATCACACAAAGACATCAATCAACACAAATCATGCCAATGGACATTCTAAGAGTTTTAAACCTCTCTTTGTCCAAGGGCTTAGTGAACAAATCCGCAAGTTGATTTTTAGTAGGCAAATGCTCTAGAGTAACAATAGAATGTTCAACTAGATCTCTAATGAAATGATGCCTAATGTCTATGTGTTTTGTACGGGAGTGTTGAACCGGATTTTTAGAGATGTTAATGGCACTTAAATTATCATAATAAAGTGTCATTTTTCCTTGTTCTATCTCATAATTCTTAAGGATTTGTTTCATCCAAAGTAATTGTGTGCAAGCACTTCCGGCCGCAATGTATTCGGCTTCGGAAGAGGAAAGGGAAACCGAATTTTGTTTTTTACTTGACCAAGAAACCAAGTTATTACCAACATAAAAGCAACCGCCCGATGTGCTTTTACGGTCATCTATGTTTCTCGCCCAATCCGCATCACAATAGCCTATAAGGATATCATTGGTATCAAATGAATAGAATAGACCAAGACTATGAGTTCCTTTGATGTACCTAATGATCCTTTTGACGGTTTTTAAGTGAGATTCCTTGGGATTTGTTTGGAATCTAGCACACAAGCCAACACTAAAGCAAATATCGGGTCTACTAGCCGTTAAGCAAAGTAGACTACTTATCATGCTTCTATAAAGGCTTTGGTCAACACTTTTCCCTTTTTCATCTTTGTCAAGTTTTAAAGTGGTGCTTATGGGAGTTTCAAAATCTTTTCCATTTTCTAGGCCAAATCTCTTAACTAGATTTTCTAGAGGTGTAGGATACATCTCAGATAGGAAGTAGGCTTGGTGATTCACTAGCCCGAGGGTAGATTAGGAGTTGATAGCTTGAGCGGATATCATGAATGATAGCTTGAGTGTGTAAGTCCTTTTTCACATAGTGAATTGTTTCACCGGTGGTTGTGGTATCAACCCGTGGATGTTTCCTCTTTGAGGTTTTACCACATAAAAATCATTGTGTTCAATTTTGCTTTACTTTTCTTTATCTTCCATATATTACATTGATTGCATATCTTGTAAATTGATTAACTCTTGTCTTAGTGAAATCAATTCATTTGCTAAATCTAATCAAGTGTGCATTTGTCTTGTAATTTTCCGCATTATTTTTAGTTGGGAGAATTTGGAGCCTATACCTATTCACCCCCCCTCTAGGTATATTTCACTACTACATTAAGGGAAAGTTCAGCTAAGGAAGCATGGGATATCCTAAAGGTTGCACATGAGGGAACCGAGGTGGTGAAGGACTCGAAGCTTCAAGTTCTCCAAACTCAATTTGAGATGTTAAGGATGGAGGAGAATGAGTGTTTCAATGATTTTGAGATCAAGTTGATGGACATAGTCAATCAAAGTCATCAACTTGGTGATCCATACTCAGATAGGAGAATCAAGCAAAAGATTATGAGATCTCTACCCGAAAGATTTGAGTCCAAGGTTATGGCTTTAGAAGAAAATAGTGGTTACAAGGATATAAAGCCGAGTGAGGTGATTGGGAGACTTCTAGCTTATGAGTCTAGGAAAGGTCCTACCTCCACACCTCCTAAAAAGCAAAAGAGAATTGCTTTGAAAGCCTCCAAAGTTGAGAAGGAGGAGAATGATGACTCGGATGAAGAAATGGCATTATTGATGAGAAGGTTCAAGAAATTTTACAAGTCCAAGAAGAAGGGTTTTGGATCCAAGGGGCAAGAATTGAAGAAAAAGGCTCATTTCAAGAAGTTTGAGCCTAGACAAGAGAAGACCGAAGGAAAGGGATCCAATGCTATGAGTGTGGTGGCACAGGACACTTCGCCCCCGATTGTGCCAATCGCTTGAACAAGAAGAAGGGAAAGGTGATGGCCGCCACATGGAGTGGAAGTGATAACTCCGATGAGGGAGATGAGTCTTCGGAAGATGAAGAACTCATGGCTAACTTCATAGCCTTTGCCTCCTCCCATAAAAGCAAAGGTTCTAGTGAAGATGGAGATGGAAGTCAAGAGGAAAATGACTCAAGTGATGATGACTCTTCATCTCTATCCACAAATGGAAATGTGGAAAAGATGGATCTTGAAGACTACATGACTAAGTTTGAGAATTCAAGGTTAAAGAACAAGAGAGAAATTAAGAGATTAAAGGAAGAAAATCTAGAGCTCTCAACACATGTTGACCAATTGAGTGAAGAGATAGTGAGATCCATGAAGAATGAAGATAAGCTAAGAGAGGAGTTAGTCTTATCTAAGAGAAATGAAGATGGCTTGAAGAGGGAGCTTGAAGAAGCTAAAGAGTCATTGACTATGATGGCTTCAAGCACCAAGAAGCTTGACCATATGCTTGGTGTTGGGAAGAGTCTTTGTGACAAGAGGGGTCTTGGGTTTGAAAATGGCAAGGAGACTCTCATTTCACACAAAACCGTATTTGTCAAGAGCTTGGGACACCAAGAAACTTCATCGGTGCAAACTCCTATGAAGAAAATTGATCTAGGACAATGCTTAAATAGTGCACAAGTGAAGGTGGCTCCAAGAAGACAACCTCAAGCTAATCTTCCTCATCAATTGGCTCACAAAGGAAAGAGACCAATCATGCAAGCTCAACCAAGGAAGCAAGTAAGACCGGTTCAATAACAAAGAAGAAATGAACCAATGCAACCACAACATCATGGGAAGGCATCTATGCATGCACAAGGACATGGTATGATTCCTAACTTTATTCCTATTTGTCATTTTTGTGGTTTTGATGGTCATATTAGACCAAATTGCTTTCGGTATATTAAAATATATAGAACTAGAAGCATGATTGAAAAAAGAAGGAGTAGAGCCAAGATGCATGTTCCTAGGAATGATAAAATTGATTTGCATGATCCTAGAACATCTAGAGCCCGTGTACCATTGACCACTAAAAAGGAAAATGTTTCACCTAGGTGGATTAGAAAGAACGAAAATGTTTGCCATGTTGCTCAAATTGCCTTAAAGGCAAATTCTTCTGATTTTTGGTACTTAGATAATGGGTGCTCTAGGCACATGATGGGAAACAAGAGTTTCTTTGAGACTCTTGTCATGGGGGAAGGAGGATGTGTCACATTTGGTGATGGGTCTAAAAAGAAAGTTGTAGGGAAAGGAACCATCTCCATTCCCGAATTACCCTTCTTATCCAATGCTTTATTTGTTGATGGCTTGAAAGCCAATTTGATAAGCATTTCTCATTTTAATGATGAAGGATTTTCCATCTTGTTTAGCAAAGATGATTGGTCTATCCTAAAGCCCAATGGACAAACCTTATTGAAAGGTATGAGATCTAGCGACAATTGCTATTGTCTTGAGGCTAGAGTTCTCTCTTGTAATATGTCCAAGGACGATCAAATTGAGTTATGGCATGGCCACATGAACTATCAGGATTTACGAATCTTAGATAAGTTTAATGTTGTGCGTGGCCTCCCTAAGCTTGGGAAAAAAGCCAATGGTATTTGTGGACCTTGCCAACAAGGGAAACAAACTAAAAGCATGCACAAAAAGGGCAAGTATCTCTCCACCAAGGAGCCCCTAGAGCTTCTCCATATGGATCTTATGGGTCCCATGCAAACCGAGAGTTTAGGTGGAAAGAGATACATTTTTGTTTGTGTTGATGACTTCTCTAGGTTCACATGGACATATTTTCTTGGAGAAAAATCCGAAACTTTTGATAAGTTTAAAATGCTTTGTAATAAACTTGAAAATGAAATGAATTCTGACATTAAAAGCATTAAACGGATTAGGAGTGACCATGGGAGGGAGTTTGAGAATGCCCACTTTGAAAGCTATTGTAATAGCTTAGGTATCTTCCTTGAGTTTTCGGCTCCTACCTCAACAAAATGGAGTTGTTAAGAGAAAGAATAGGGTCTGTAAGGTTCCCTTTTCTTTGATTGGCTTATTTTGTAGACAAACCACATGTTGAAGTTTTGAAATGTAAGGGTAGCTTAGGCTCTCAAGACCTCAAGAGAAGAAGCACCAAAGGTATATTTCTTGTGCCTGCTTTGCTTTGAAGAGATGTAGTTACGCACACACACCTTCCTTGCATTTCCATACTTGTGTTTTTTGTGTGTCTTGATATGTGTGCATACATGTTTATATAATATCTCTTCTTGCATTTATTTGATTGATTGCATCTTAGGTTTAGAATGCCATGCCATTTTAGCCTTAGTTTGCATTGTGTGTTATGGGCGCTGTTCACCCGCCCTATAGGCGCTCTTCAAACAGCGGCCCAAAAAGGGGAAAGAGCAAATTTGCTCTTAACCGCTCTACACCCGCTCTACGTAGAGCGGGTGAACAGTGGTGCCACTGGTTGATTTTTTATCAATTTTTGGTCCGCCCAAAAACCGCTCCACGTAGAGCGGGTGAAGGGCGGCTCTCAAAACCTGAGAGCAACCGCCCCTAGGTCACCTGGTTTCCGCCCTGCGTAGGGCGGTCACGAAGAACATGTTCTTCGCAAACCCAGGTGAACCGTTGTACACCCGCCCTACGTAGAGCGGGTGAACAGTGGTCAAGGGTATTTTTTCGGCTGACTTATCCAAACGATGTCACTTCATCCTGAGCCCCTATATATACATCTTTTTCATTCTAGGTCGTTTTTTAGAGAGTTCCAAGCATATTTTTACTTAGCATATTTTTCTAAGAGAAAAATTTCACCAAAGAACTCACCTTTCTTTACTCAAACATCATCCCATGATCATTAATCATCATCTAGCATCATCTTTGATCATCTAGATATCATTTTACATGGATTTCTCAACACACTTTGCTTGGTAAGTTTTTCACTTATATCTTACATATTTTGTGTCTTTCTTCCCAAGCAATCTCTTTTATCTCTTGTATGTCATTGATTTATATCTTAGATACATGTATGAGATTAGTGTGTTGAATGTTTGAGAGTTGTATTGTGATAACTTTCTAGGTTTTCATAATCCTTGTTTAGCTAAGCTTTTTGACATGTCACTTAGCTCTTGATATCTAGGATTGTTTTTCTTGACATATCATCATCCTAGATAAGCATATAGAGTTGCCTTGCTCTTGTTGCATTTTTGAGTATTTCATATATTCACTTAGGTTGTATCATCTCTTCATTGAGAAGTAAGACTTGTGTAACTTCCGAGATTAGGTTGTGTAAATCACAAGCAAATTGGACTAGGTTCACTTATACCGGGATTAGGTAGGTTTGTGATTACTTCCGGGATTAGGTTGTAATCTTTTACACATTTAGTGGATTCGAGGTTCGAGTGTGGCTTACTTACTAGCCCGTGGTTTTTCCCGTGAGGGTTTCCATGTAAATATCAAGTGTTATTTAATTTCTGCACATATTACACTTGCTATATCTTTGTGACTAGTTTTGGGCTTTTTCGTAATCTTGACATTGCACGAAAATTGGGTAAAATTAATTAAAATCTATTCACCCCCCTCTAGATAATATTAGTTCACACCATTAATTTGTTTCACTATTTACACTAATTACAAGCAATAAAAGTAAAAGGAGAGGGTGGCAAGCAATTATCTAAACTAATGGCTATGATTATGCTAAGATGGCTAAGATGTAGAATTAAGGCTATGTGTATCCTATGGTCACGGATACGTAAACTCTATACTACAACTACAACTAAAAAGGTGTGAACACAAGACAACTAATTAATCTAAACTAATTAGACTAGCAATTCAAGAAGCAAGTAAATAAATTAACACTAAGTCACTACAATTAAATTACACTAAGATGGCAATTAAGAAACTACAACTAAGTTATATTAACTCAACTACAATTAAGTTACTACAATGAAATTACACTAATTAACTACAACTAACTAAACTAACTAAATTTTTTTTTTCTAGTTTGGGGCTTTTTCGTAATCTTGACATTGCACGAAAATTGGGTAAAATTAATTAAAATCTATACACCACCCCTCTAGATAATATTAGTTCACACCATTAATTTGTTTAAATTGTTATCAGAGCGGGTTCCTAGACATATTTAGGTGATCCTTTGCTCATTTTGGTGTGTTTTGCATTTTGTGTGATTTTTGTTCATTCATACATTTGCATTCATTTCATTCATTCATAAACACTATGAGTGGAATTGGTGGAAATGGTGGTGGCAACGAGGGTGCTTCTAGCACAAGGCCTCCACTTCTTACCGGATTGAATTATGCCTCATGGAAAGGCAAGATGGAGTCCTACATATGTCAAATCCATGACCGGGCTTGGATGGCGGTTGAAGATGGCTACACATCACCTATGATGACTCCGGCGGGTGGAAGAGAGGATGTACTCAAGCCTAAGGCGCAATGGAACGCGCAAGAGTTTGAGGCCTCAAAATGGAACAAGAAGGCGATGCATGCCATTTTATGTGCCATTGACGAGAATCAATACAAATTGATTCAAAATACTAGGATAGCTAAGAAGGCATGGGACATCTTAGAGATTGCACATGAGGGAACTGAAGTGGTAAAAGACTCCAAGCTTCAAGTCCTCCAAACTCAATTCGAGATGCTTAAGATGGAGGAGCATGAGTGCTTCAATGATTTTGAGATCAAGTTGATGGACATAGTCAATCAAAGTCATCAACTTGGTGATCCATACTAGGATAGGAGAATCAAGCAAAAGATTATGAGATCTCTACCCGAGAGGTTTGAATCCAAGGTGATGGCTTTAGAAGAAAATAGTGGTTACAAGGATATGAAGCTGAGTGAGGTGATTGGGAGACTTCTAGCTTATGAGTCTAGGAAGGGTCCTACTTCCGCACCTTCTAAAAAGCAAAAGGGAATTGCTTTGAAAGCCTCCAAAGTTGAGAAAGAGGAGAATGATGACTCGGACGAAGAAATGGCTTTTTTGATGAGAAGGTTCAAGAAATTCTACAAGTCCGAGAAGAAGGGTTTCGGATCTAGGGGGACTTCAAGAAAAAGACTCCATTCAAGAAGTTTGAGCCTAGACAAGAAAAGACCGAGAAGAAAGGGGTCCGATGCTTTAAGTGTGGTGGCATAGGACACTTTGCCCCCGATTGTGCCAATCATGTTAACAAGAAGAAAGGGAAAGTGACGGCCGCCACATGGAGTGGAAGTGATGACTCCAATAAAGGAGATGAGTCTTCGGATGATGAAGAACTCATGGCTAACTTCATAGCCTTTACCTCTTCTCACAAGAGCAAAAGTGCTAGTGAAGAAGAAAATGAGAGTCAAGTGGAAAGTGATTCAAGTGATGATTGTTCTTCATCACAATCCATAAATGGAAATGTGGAAAGGATGGATCTCAAAGACTACATGGAGAAATTTGAGAGTTCAAGGCTAAAGAACAAGAGAGAGATTAGGAGATTAAAGGAAGAAAATCTAGAGCTCTCAACTCAAATAGATCAATTAAATGAAGAAGTAGTGAGATCAACAAAGAATGAAGATAAGCTAAGAGAGGAGTTAGCTTTATCTAAGAGGAATGAAAAAGGTTTGAAGAGGGAACTTGATGAAGCTATGGAGTCATTGTCTAAGATGGCCTTTAGCACCAAGAAACTTGACCACATGCTTGGTGTTGGAAAGAGCCCATGTGACAAGAGGGGTCTTGGGTATGAAGATGGCAAAGAGATCTCAACCTTTAACAAGACCGTGTTTGTCAAAATCTTAGGCAAATAAGTAGCTTCACCGGTGCAAACTCCTAGGAAGAAAATTGATCTAGGACAATGTTCACAAAGTGCACAAGTGAAGGTGGCTCCAAGAAGACAACCTCAAGCCAACATTCCTCAACATTTGGCTCAACAAGGAAAGAGACCAATCATGCAAACTTATCAAAGGAAGCAAGCTAAACCGGTTCAACAACGAAGATGGATTGAACCCGCTCAACCACAAAGACATTGGAAAGCTTCTATGCATGCACAAAGACATGGTATGATTCTGTTAACCGCCTTTTTTGGCAGGGGTCCAAAGAAGAATTTTCCATCCATGTCAAGGTCATTTGATTATTGAAAGAATGAACCCAGGGTCTTGAGGATCCCGCTACCACACTATCCCGGTACCCTGCTACCACATGATCCATGATACACACTATCTTAATGTCGCCGCACATGGTACCCCGTACCCCGTACTCGTTACCCGGTACCCCGCACCTGGTGCCCGATACCCCGCACCTGGTGCCCAGTACCCCGCACATGGTACCCCGTATCCCGCACCTGGTACCGGGTACCCCGCACTTGGTACCCCGTATCCCGTACTTGGTACCCCGTATCCCGTACTTGGTACCCCGTATCCCGCATTCAGTACCTCGTACTCAGACCGGTCCTCCGAGCAACTCCCGACCACCTAGCATAGAAGGCGTCAACAAGAAGAGATCTTAGTACACCATCTGTCAGATTATTAAGGAAGACCAGAACCATGCTACAAGAAGGACAGTATGCGCTAGCATTCAAATACAAGGAAGGTTGACCTCTCCGGCCATTCACAACGCCATTAATGAAGATAGTCAACCCTATTAATGGAGATAGTCAACCCTATTAATGGAGATAATCAACCCTATTAATGGAGATGATCAACCATATTAATGAAGATAGTCAACTCTTTAATGGCCATTCACAATGCCATTAATGAGAGAATATTCAACTCAATCAATGCCAAATCAGTGTTCCTATAATTGTGGATTGATTGACTGAATTGATGGAGTGGGCAACAAGAATTAAAACTTATAAATATGACACAGCTCTCTATTGAGCGGCTTCTTCTTCTTCTCCCAAAAAAAAAAGACCGATGGCTTCTTCCCAAAAAGGCTTCCTTTTCTTTTTCTTTTCTATTGATTAGAGAAAAGGGCCTATGCCCGCCTATTATTGTAAGCTCTCTGGAGCATTTATGTTGTATTAATCTCCTACTTGTGTAAGCTCGCCGGAGCACGCCTTATTGATAAATATATAAAAGATCTCTCTCCACCGGATACTACCTAGGGGTTTTTCAGCATATAATCATAAGTGATGCTTTTTCCCTCTAGGCCAGTCGACCTTCTACCAACAGAATTGTCATTCTCCCTTCTATCTCTTTTATTATGTATGTATGTGAATTTGATTCCGACCCCGCTGGTCCAAGCTCTCTTGGCCACCTATTCATATGACGTTCCACATACAAAGAAGAGGAAAGAACCTCCAGACTAGCAAGAAGAACCGAGGTGGTCTCATCTTCAACGACCACATCTACATCATTGAAGAGCGCCTATCCTTTCCCCTGCTTGCTTGCTATCTAGGTCGAGGAATTACAAAGGAGATCTAGAAAAGAGTACCAGATACTGGGTACGAGGTACGGGGTACTGCGTAACGGGTACGAGATTCGTCGTCATCCTACTACTATATCCCACACTCAGTCGATTTGAAGGAACCAGCGGGGTATCGAGCTACTAGGTATCCCGCTAGCCCAGATGTAAGGTTCATGATTTGTATTGGCTTGATTCCATTGTAAAACACTTCATATTTGTATTAGTTGTTGCTTAGGATATTCTTTGAAGAAAGGAAGCTTAAAAGGTGAAGAGCAACGTCTAGTGCAAAAGTCGTCTTCAAGAGGTGAAAAGCGTCAAAGGTATATCTTGACTTCTATCCTCTTGTAAGGCGTTAGCGCACACACACACAATTCATACATGTGTGTCCCTATATCGTGGTTCAAACATTTGGTATACCACTTTCACACATCTCATAGTTTGCTCATGCATTGATCTTGTATAGACAAACATTGTAGAATTGCATGCTTTGTGACTATCTCTTTGATATGGCATGCTTGTGTGAATATGTGTTTATTTGTTTATGTATTTTGTGTTTTGGACTTGAACATGTTCTTATTTGATTCCTTATTGAGTTTTGGTCGTTTCGGTTATTCATTCATAAGGTTTCGAGTCCAAAAGATGTAGCTACGCTACTTTTCGTTCTCATTCGTTGAGTTGACTTCATCGTCATTTTCCGAGAAGATTTCTCAACCATTTTTCAAAGTTGCATAGTCTTTATTGTGCATGAGGGAGTCACAGTTCATAATCCAAAAACGGATTTAAAATCGGAGTTCGGATGCCCAAGTTACGGCTGAAGAACGTGAGAGTGCGCGAGAGAGGTGAGAGTGGCCAAGAGGCCATGTGGGCCACGCCGTGGGCCCCACGGCCAGAGACCCTCTCTGGCCCCATAAGGCCCACGCACCCCCCACGGGGTGGGTGACATGGCCCTTGCTAATTGGCCCAAAAATCTCTTCTCTCTCTTCTTTTTAAACACTTCTCCTTCCCTCCACATGTGTTGAAGAACTTGAAGAACTTTTCACGAAATTCTGTAGATTTTCTTCAATTTTTAGTTTTAGTATTTTGATCATAACTTTCTCATACGAACTCGAAATTGATTGATTCAAAAGCCAAAATTGTTGGTCTTGATGAGAGCTACAAACCTCAAGTATTTCCAGAGGCACCTGACTTTGCCATTCTTCCCAGTTGACTGATCTTCAGTACGTGGTCAAGGTTGCTTTGTTCAACTTCTTCTTTTTCATTTCATCTTTGATTCTTACTATTTGATTGATGAAATATGTTGAGAAGGATGTTAGATCATATGCTAGGGGTGTTTGATCATTTGTCAATTGAGTTTTAGTTTTGTGATATCTCTTGAACATATATGTGCTAAACTTGATTTTGTTTGAAATTGATTCTAGAAAATGTATATATGATGTGTCTCATATTATTTTCTAGGTTTCATTTCATGATCTAAGAACAAGGTTTTTAGTGTGATATATTGAATATTCATACCTTGTTCTTATTGATTTGCATGTTTTGATTTCTAGATACTTTTGTGTTTTGATTGATAAAAGCATATTCTAGATTATCATTGAACATGTACATTTAGCTTGATTGATCATCTAGCTTAATTTGATTGTGTTTGCATCACTTGCATCACGTAGATCATATGTAAGGTTCACTATTTGTATTGGCTTGATTCCATTGCAAAACACTCTATGATTGTATTAGTTGTTGCTTAGGACATTATTTGAAGAAAGGAAGCTCAAAGAGTGAAGAGCAACATCTCGTGCAAAAGTCGTCTTCAAGAGGTGAAAATCGTCAAAGGTAAAACTTGACTTCCACCCTCTTGCAAGGCGTTAGCGAACACACACACAATTCATATATGTGTGTCCCTGCATCATGGTTCAAACTTTTGGTATAACACATTCACACACTTCATAGCATGCTCATGCATTGATCTTGTATTGACAAACATTGTGAAATTGCATGCTTTGTGACTATCTCCTTGATATAGCATGTTTGTGTGAATATGTGTTTATTTGTTTTCGTATTTTGTGTTTAGGACTTGAACATGTTTTCATTTAATGCCTTATTGAGTTCCGGTCGTTTCGGTTACTCATACATAAGGTTTCGAGTCCAAACAAGTTGACTATGCTACTTTTCGTTCTCATTTGTTGTGTTGTCTTCATCGTCGGATTCCGAGATGATATCTCAACCATTTTTCAAAGTTGAGTAGTCGTAGTCGTGCGTGAGGGAGTCACGGTTCGTAATCCGAAAACGGATTCGAAATCGGAGGTCGGATGCTCAAGATATGGGGCAACGAACCGAGGGAGCGCGCGAGAGGTGGGCAAACCACGTGTGGCCACTTGGCCAGCCCGTGTGGGAGGCCGTGGGCCCCACGGGAAAGGGAGCCTTCTGCTCCCGTGGGCCCCACGCGCCCCCCACGGGGTGCTGACATGGCACCACGTGATTTGCTCGGAAATCTTCTCCTTTTCCCTCCTTTTAATCAAACCTCCTTCCCTCCAACACTTATGCAAATTTTTTGAAGAACACTCAAATCCCGCATCAGTTTTTCAACAATTTTTGCTTACTTGTTTTGATCATATCTCTCTCATACGAACTCGAAATCATTCGATTCAAAAACCAAAATTGTTGGTCTCGAAGAGAGCTACAAACCCCAAGCATTTCCAGAGGCAGTTGACTTCGGCATTTTTCTCAGCAGGTCAATTTCCAGTCCGTGGTCAGTACTTGATTTTCAACTTCTTCTTTTTCAATTTCATTTTTGATCAACTATTGATTCTTTCCATTTGATTGATGAAATTTGTTAAGAAGTATGTTAGATCACATGCTAGGGTTATTTGATCATTTGTTAATTGAGTTTTAGCTTTGTAATGTGTTTTGAACATATTTGTGCTAAACTTGATTTATCATGAAATTGATTCTAGAAAACATATATGTGATGTGCTTCATGTTATTTTCTATGTTTTATTTCATGATCTAAGAACTAGGTTTTTAGTGTGCTAAATTGAATATTGATACCTTTGTTCTTATTGTTTTGCATGTTTTGATTTCTAGATAACTTTTGTGATTGAGTGTTGAAATCATATTCTAGACTATCATTGAACATGTACATTTTGCTTGATTGATCATCTAGCTTAATTTGTTTGTGCTTGCATCATTTGCATCACTTTAGATCATAGCCTTGCATTAGGTTGAAGTCTCTAGCAAAGTGAGTGAAGCTTTGTGGATAGAGCAAGGGAGCCTTGATTAGAGTCGGGAGGACTCGGATAATCAAGCAAGGAAGTCTTGTCTAGGGTCGGG
This sequence comes from Acer saccharum, assembly GCA_030490815.1. NCBI lineage: Eukaryota > Viridiplantae > Streptophyta > Magnoliopsida > Sapindales > Sapindaceae > Acer > Acer saccharum. The sequence continues at coordinate 29,023,095 of CM059867.1, forward strand.
AGGATCCGGATAGGCAAGCAAGAAATCTTCCTAGAGACGTGAGCGTCTTGGATAGGAAGTTGCTTCCTAGAGGTGTAGGACACATCTCGGATAGGGAGTAGGCTAGGTGGTTCACTAGGCCCGAGGGTAGACTAGGAGTTGATAGCTTGAGCGGATATCATGAGTTGGTAGCTTGAGTGTGTAAGTCCTTTTCATCATAGTGAATTGCTTCGCCGGTGGTTGTGGTATCAACCCGTGGATGTTTCCTCATTGAGGTTTTACCACGTTAAAATCATTGTGTTAATTTTGCTTTACTTTCCTTTATCTTCCATATATTACATTGATTGCACTTCTTGTAAATTGATTAACTCTTGTCTTAGTTAATTCAATTCATTTGCTAAATCTATTCAAGTGTGCATTTGTCTTGTAATTTTCCGCATTATTTTTAATTAGAAGAATTTGGAGCCTATACCTATTCACCCCCCCTCTAGGTATATTTCACTACTACATTGAGGGAAATTTCATTTGGTATCAGAGCGGGTGTCTAGACGCACTTAGATTGATCCTTTCTTTGTAGTATTTTTGTGTTTTTTTTTTTTGTTTGTGATATAATCATGATTAAGGAATTATGTTCCTATGTGGCTTCTTTTGTTGAACCTATTGACTTGGATGAGAAAAAGATCAATGATCTTATTCTTGAAAATGAACACTTGTCTAAAGTCAATGTGTCCCTCAATAAGAAGCTTGATAATCATGGTCTTGGCTCAAAAGAATTCAATGAACTTAAAGACAAGATTTTAAGTCTAGAATTGAATCTAAAAGATAGCAATGATAGACTTAGCATCTTGAAGCAAGAAATTGAGCAAAGAGATTGTTCTCTTGTTAATGCTAAGAAACTTGAAAAAGTGCTTAAATGTAAACTTATTGAGCATTTAAATCAAGAGAAAAAGTATGAACAATGGCTTGATAAATCACGTAAAGATGTTATGTTTAGTGATGACATAGCGGAAAAATATGCCATTGAAATTAGGATGCTTCGTGAGAAACTTGATGAGGCTAATAGGATGATTAGCAAGATGTCGTCTAGTTCTAACAAAGTTGAAACCCTCATTAAAAGTGGAAAGCATCCATGTGACAAAAGAGGTTTTGGTTATATCAATGAGAAGGAGACTCCTTCATCTAACAAATCTATTTTTGTCAAAGCAAGCATTGAAACAAATGTAGGTACACTCACTCAAGGTAAAGCTATGAAAGCTACCGGAGGTGCCTCTACATCAACAAGGAATTTCAATGGAAGAACTCAACAAGATCAAATTCAAAAAGCATCAACCTCAAATGGAAGAGGTGAAGCACCAAGGGTTGCTCTTCAAAGAGGTAAAATTGTGAGAAGACCAAATGCTATGGAAGCAAATGCAAATGGTAAAATTCTCAAATTCATACCTATTTGTCATCATTGTAATATGGTAGGACATATTCGACCTAGGTGTTTTGAATACATTCGGAAATGTGAATTTGATAATGCTTTTCATGATATGTCTTTGAATGGACCTAGGCAATCATCCATGTATGGATATAGAAATAGACCTAGGAAGACCTTGGAAAAGCATGTTGTTGAAAAAGTTGTTGATGACTTGCTTGCTAAATCTTGTGTTGTGCCTCACTCTACTATGCATAAGAAAGTTGATAATGCTTTGTTTGATATTTTTGAAAATGTGACCAATGAGGTCAAGGTGCATGTTAAAAAGCCTAACATTGAATCAAAGCATGTTAGAAGTAAGAGTGAGAGGCATGTTGTGAAAAATGTGTGGATTAGAAAAGACACATCTAAATGTCATGTTGCACAATATGCTTTACATGCCAACTCCTCCTATTCTTGGTACCTAGATAGCGGTTGCTCTAGGAACATGACCGGGAACAAAGAGTTCTTTAAGAATATTGTTTTAAAGGATGGAGGTTGGGTTACTTTTGGTGATGGTACCAAAAAGAAAGTTCTAGGCAAGGGAACAATATGTATCCCCGGATTGCCTAAACTTCGAAACACTTTGTTTGTTGATGGGTTACAAGCTAACTTGATAAGCATTACTCACTTGTGTGAAATTTATAAAGAAGTTAGCTTTAACAAAGATATGTGCACAATAATTGATAAAAAGGACAATGTTGTCCTAAGAATCAAAAGGTCTATAGACAATTGCTATTGTCTTGAGATAGACCCTTTAACTTGCAATATGGCACATGAGTGCAACAAGCTTGATTTGTGGCATCAACGTTTGGGCCACATGAACTTTAAGGGCATAAATAAGCTTGAAAAATGTTGCATTGTTAGAGGTCTACCTAGTCTTGGTAGTAAGCTAGAAAGTGTTTGTAAACCTTGTCAAGTAGGTAAACAAACCAAAGTGTCTCATGAGAAGAGCACTTCCATAGCTACCAAGAAGTCTTTGGATCTTGTGCACATTGCCAATAATCTTGTAAAGGAACATACTAAGAAAGCTTGGATTAAAAAGTATGATGTGAAAAATGTTCCTAGTCATTCTTCTAAACATGTTTCTAATGATAACTCTTTGAATGTTGTGCATGTTAATGACAATCATGTCAAGAAGAATGTCAAGAAGATTTGGTTGAAAAAGAGTGTTTCACATGATCATATTCATAGTCTTGATGATATTTTTGTTGATGGCAATAATGATGAGTTTAACATGAGTAATATCTTTATAAAGAAGATTGTTGATGTTTTATCTTCTAGATATACTATTGCCTTAAGAAATGATCATGATGTTTGTGTTTGTGCTCCAAAGACCATATGGGTCAATGATGAGAACTCTAGTGAGGAGGAGAGCTCTAGAGATGAGTCTTCTAGTGATGAAGAGCGTGTGAGCAACTTTGTTGCCTTCACGGCCTCTCATTCTATCCTAGAGAATGTTTGTCAAGATTTATTATACAAGGAGGTTGATACAAATCATCAAGTGTGCTTAAGTGAGAATCCTACCTATATTGATCTTTTGGCTAAGGTGAAGTGTCTTGAAGATAGTTTGAAGATAGCCTTAAGTGAGGTGGATGAGAAGAATGATTTGATCAAATTACAAGTGGATGAGTTTGTTTCAACAACTCAAAGGCTCTTAGGTGAAAAGAATGCTCTTTTCAAGAAGCTTAGAGAAGTTGAAGGGATTGTTCTTGAAAAGGATAGGATTATCTCTAGTTTGTCTTTAGGAGGCTCAATTGACTTGGTAGTTGAGGAGAAGCTCATAGAAGCATCACTTCCTACAAGCAAGGATAATGTCATTGTTGATGTGAAAGCTCCTAAGAAGAGACGTTCCAAGAAGAAGAACAAGTTGAAGAATAAGGTACCCCTTGAAACTCCCATTTGTGCTTCTCCAATCCCGGAAGGTAAAATTTCTCATTTTGTTCCCACATGTCATTCTTGCAATACCATAGGTCATACCAAGCCCAAGTGCTTTGAATATATTGAATATTGCGAAATAGGAAATGCATCTAGGGATAAAGAGATTGAACTTCATTTATTCATGCTAAAGCTTTTTAGTATGAAAAGCATGATAATGTCTAAAGAGCATGTTAAGAATGTCCGGATTGTGAAGAATGGAAACCTTGTAAAAATTGACAATGCATGTGTTGCTAGTAATGTTGAAAAGAAGAGTATCAATGATATTCTTGTGAATCAAGAGATGGAAGAACTTTATTCTAGTTTCAACATTGTTGTCAATAAGAATCTTGATAGTGTTTGTGTAGTTTCACCCAAGACCGAATGGGTCAAGGGTGAGTGCACTTACCATTAGTGTAAGATTGCACATGTGAGTTAGCTTTAAGATTAGTGTCAAGTTGTTAAGTAACTTAGCTATCTAGCTTTGTTTCTATATAACTTGACATGAACTTAGCTATCTCACATATTCATTATGATAGTCAAAATCCGTTGATTAACTTTTGAGAAGTTGCATATCATGAAATCTATTTGGTGATAATCATGTTAAGACTTTTGGAGAAAGTCATTTTTGTTGTTGTTTGAGTTGAAATGCATGGTCTTTATTCTCTTGGAATGAAACACCAACAACTTGTTGTCATGAGGACAAACAAGCCAAGAGAGCTCATAAAAAGAGCGAAGGCTTTGCATTTGATGAAAAAGTTTGCTTAGGTATTTCTATATCCTAATGCTTGCTTTCTAGCTTTTCATCTTTCGACTCTATGTTTGCATTACATCATGTAGCATGTCATATTATAGAACTAGTATAGCATTCATATGGTTCTTGTTGACATTTGCTCTCTAAAGATCTTTTAGTGATGTGTTCACAATGATCTTATACATGATGCTTGAAATGCTTGTGTGATTGTTGAGTGGCTTGATGAGCAAAACTTAATTTGAATATCATTGTCTTTAAGAGTTACTCACTTGAGAAGTAATGATCTTTAACAAGTATCTTTTATTGTTTTTAGATCATGCACTTGAGCTTGAAAATCTTATTTTTGAAAAGTGCACTAATGCTTCTCTTGTATGTTTTAGTTTTGAGTTTTTGTGGTTGAATATGTGTAGATTATGGATGCATCTAGAAGTTTATTGTTAAGTACATGATAGATGACCTTTGGTATGTATCCATTTTGCTTCGGCACTACATAGTAATCAACGAGCACCCTCATGGAAAGGGCTACACACCTTGGTTGTGAAGCCACCCAATGTAGGAAAGGGCTACGCCATTGTGATGAGTGAAAGCCGCCATGAGGAGTATATGTTTTTGTTAGTAAAATCAAAGAAGTGTTGAAATGAATCATTAAAAAAAAAAAAAAAAAATTCTTTGATTCTAAGCCTAAAAGAAATGAAAAATAAAAGGCTTATTGGTGTATAGTTGAGAATTGTGAAATAGCTCGGGTTGACAAATAGAAACGGGAAAACGAGCCACATGCACACACACGCTCATATGTTGATATCTATTCATTTTAAAAGCGAAAAACCGGATGAATATCGGTTTGACCTATTTTTGGAAAGGCTTTAGATGGATAGGTGTTGATAAAGTTTGCATGTTGATATCACAATTACTCCTACTATATATTTGAGAAGCATTCACACACACACACTTTGCTTATGTGCTTGATTCATTAGCAATGTGAGAATATTTTTGAGAGATTAATGAAAATCTATGATTCTCTCTTGAACTTGACAAGTTATGAAATATTTTCTCTTATTGCTTGATTGTGTGATTGTGTAATGTCCCTTGTGAACAAATCTACTTGTTGATAATATGTGGAGCATATGTTAAGGGGGGGCTTTAGTTTATTCAACTTTCGCTTTCTATACGATTTGTTTGCTTAATATCTCGTTCTTTATCTCTTGTGTCCCTTGTCTATTCCTTGACAAAAAGGGGGAGAAAATGTATACCTCACCATGTTTGATATTGGGGAGTTTTTGTATACTTCACACCTTGTGTGGAAATTGTTCCAATTGTGTGAATCTTATTCCTCTTTGTGCTTAATTGTGACTTTGTCTTAAGGGGGAGAATTCTTGTCTTAAGGGGGAGAAAGAATTCTTTCTTGACAATGTTAAGGATAGTTGGTTCTTGGAAATTGGGAAACTAAGGGAATGCTTTAACTTGAACATATTTTATTCACTTGAGATAATGCATTTGTGTATGAGATAAGGGATATCTTCTTTGTTTGATTGTTTGGTTAAATAACTCACCATTCTTCTTTAGAGAAGATCTCTTGTTTTGGTTGCTATTTTCTCTCATAGGTACTTTGAAGACCGAAAGAGGAATTCTTGAAGACTTGAAGATTTTTAGTCTAGGAATTTCTTTGTAATATGAGATTGAGAGTATGCTATCATCTTGAGTTTATTTGAGTGAAACATTGTATGGTGAGGTTGAGTGTTTTTGCCAATGGAATAGCCAAAGGGGGAGATTGTAAGGTTCACTATTTGTATTGGCTTGATTCCATTGCAAAACACTCTATGATTGTATTAGTTGTTGCTTAGGACATTATTTGAAGAAAGGAAGCTCAAAGAGTGAAGAGCAACATCTCGTGCAAAAGTCGTCTTCAAGAGGTGAAAATCGTCAAAGGTAAAACTTGACTTCCACCCTCTTGCAAGGCGTTAGCGCACACACACACAATTCATATATGTGTGTCCCTGCATCGTGGTTCAAACTTTTGGTATAACACATTCACACACTTCATAGCATGCTCATGCATTGATCTTGTATTGACAAACATTGTGAAATTGCATGCTTTGTGACTATCTCCTTGATATAGCATGTTTGTGTGAATATGTGTTTATTTGTTTTCGTATTTTGTGTTTAGGACTTGAACATGTTTTCATTTAATGCCTTATTGAGTTCCGGTCGTTTCGGTTACTCATACATAAGGTTTCGAGTCCAAACAAGTTGACTATGCTACTTTCGTTCTCATTTGTTGTGTTGTCTTCATCGTCAGATTCCGAGATGATATCTCAACCATTTTTCAAAGTTGAGTAGTCGTAGTCATGCGTGAGGGAGTCACGGTTCGTAATCCGAAAACAGATTTGAAATCGGAGGTCGGATGCTCAAGATATGGGGCAACGAACCGAGGGAGCGCGCGAGAGGTGGGCAAACCACGTGTGGCCACTTGGCCAGCCCGTGTGGGAGGCCGTGGGCCCCACGGGAAAGGGAGCCTTCTGCTCCCGTGGGCCCCACGCGCCCCCCACGGGGTGCTGACATGGCACCACGTGATTTGCTCGGAAATCTTCTCCTTTTCCCTCCTTTTAATCAAACCTCCTTCCCTCCAACACTTATGCAAATTTTTTGAAGAACACTCAAATCCCGCATCAGTTTTTCAACAATTTTTGCTTACTTGTTTTGATCATATCTCTCTCATACGAACTCGAAATCATTCGATTCAAAAACCAAAATTGTTGGTCTCGAAGAGAGCTACAAACCCCAAGCATTTCCAGAGGCAGTTGACTTCGGCATTTTTCTCAGCAGGTCAATTTCCAGTCCGTGGTCAGTACTTGATTTTCAACTTCTTCTTTTTCAATTTCATTTTTGATCAACTATTGATTCTTTCCATTTGATTGATGAAATTTGTTAAGAAGTATGTTAGATCACATGCTAGGGTTATTTGATCATTTGTTAATTGAGTTTTAGCTTTGTAATGTGTTTTGAACATATTTGTGCTAAACTTGATTTATCATGAAATTGATTCTAGAAAACATATATGTGATGTGCTTCATGTTATTTTCTATGTTTTATTTCATGATCTAAGAACTAGGTTTTTAGTGTGCTAAATTGAATATTGATACCTTTGTTCTTATTGTTTTGCATGTTTTGATTTCTAGATAACTTTTGTGATTGAGTGTTGAAATCATATTCTAGACTATCATTGAACATGTACATTTTGCTTGATTGATCATCTAGCTTAATTTGTTTGTGCTTGCATCATTTGCATCACTTTAGATCATAGCCTTGCATTAGGTTGAAGTCTCTAGCAAAGTGAGTGAAGCTTTGTGGATAGAGCAAGGGAGCCTTGATTAGAGTCGGGAGGACTCGGATAATCAAGCAAGGAAGTCTTGTCTAGGGTCGGGAGGATCCGGATAGGCAAGCAAGAAATCTTCCTAGAGACGTGAGCGTCTTGGATAGGAAGTTGCTTCCTAGAGGTGTAGGACACATCTCGGATAGGGAGTAGGCTAGGTGGTTCACTAGGCCCGAGGGTAGACTAGGAGTTGATAGCTTGAGCGGATATCATGAGTTGGTAGCTTGAGTGTGTAAGTCCTTTTCATCATAGTGAATTGCTTCGCCGGTGGTTGTGGTATCAACCCGTGGATGTTTCCTCATTGAGGTTTTACCACGTTAAAATCATTGTGTTAATTTTGCTTTACTTTCCTTTATCTTCCATATATTACATTGATTGCACTTCTTGTAAATTGATTAACTCTTGTCTTAGTTAATTCAATTCATTTGCTAAATCTATTCAAGTGTGCATTTGTCTTGTAATTTTCCGCATTATTTTTAATTAGAAGAATTTGGAGCCTATACCTATTCACCCCCCCTCTAGGTATATTTCACTACTACATTGAGGGAAATTTCATCATAGCCTTGCATTAGGTTGAAGTCTCTAGCAAAGTGAGTGAAGCTTTGTGGATAGAGCAAGGAAGTCTTGATTAGAGTCGGGAGGACTCGGATAATCAAGCAAGGAAGACTTGTCTAGGGTCGGAAGGATCCGGATAGGCAAGCAAGAAATTTTCCTAGAGATGTGAGCGTCTTGGATAGGAAGTTGCTTTCTAGAGGTGTAGGATACATCTCGGATAGGAAGTTGAAATTTCCCTCAATGTAGTAGTGAAATATACCTAGAGGGGGGGTGAATAGGTATAGGCTCCAAATTCTTCCAATTAAAAATAATGCGGAAAATTACAAGACAAATGCACACTTGAATAGATTTAGCAAATGAATTGAATTAACTAAGACAAGAGTTAATCAATTTACAAGAAGTGCAATCAATGTAATATATGGAAGATAAAGGAAAGTAAAGCAAAATTAAACACAATGATTTTAACGTGGTAAAACCTCAATGAGGAAACATCCACGGGTTGATACCACAACCACCGGCGAAGCAATTCACTATGATGAAAAGGACTTACACACTCAAGCTACCAACTCATGATATCCGCTCAAGCTATCAACTCCTAGTCTACCCTCGGGCCTAGTGAACCACCTAGCCTACTCCCTATCCGAGATGTGTCCTACACCTCTAGGAAGCAACTTCCTATCCAAGACGCTCACGTCTCTAGGAAGATTTCGTGCTTAGCTATCCGGATCACAAAGATCCTAGTTAAGCTCTCCTAGCTCAACCATCCGGAGTACCACACTCCTAGCTAAGACTTTTGCTTGACTATCCGGACCACATGTCCTAGTCAAGACTCCTTTGCTCTATCCACAAAGCTTCACTCACTTTGCTAGAGACTTCAACCTAATGCAAGGCTATGATCTAAAGTGATGCAAATGATGCAAGCACAAACAAATTAAGCTAGATGATCAATCAAGCAAAATGTACATGTTCAATGATAGTCTAGAATATGATTTCAACACTCAATCACAAAAGTTATCTAGAAATCAAAACATGCAAAACAATAAGAACAAAGGTATCAATATTCAATTTAGCACACTAAAAACCTAGTTCTTAGATCATGAAATAAAACATAGAAAATAACATGAAGCACATCACATATATGTTTTCTAGAATCAATTTCATGATAAATCAAGTTTAGCACAAATATGTTCAAAACACATTACAAAGCTAAAACTCAATTAACAAATGATCAAATAACCCTAGCATGTGATCTAACATACTTCTTAACAAATTTCATCAATCAAATGGAAAGAATCAATAGTTGATCAAAAATGAAATTGAAAAACAAGAAGTTGAAAATCCAATACTGACCACGGACTGGAAATTGACCTACTGAGAAAAATGCTGAAGTCAACTGCCTCTGGAAATGCTTGGGGTTTGTAGCTCTCTTCGAGACCAACAATTTTGGTTTTTGAATCGAATGATTTCGAGTTCGTATGAGAGAGATATGATCAAAACAAGTAAACAAAAATATTGAAAAACTGATGCGGGATTGAGGTGTTCTTCAAAAAATTGCATAAGTGTTGGAGGGAAGGAGGTTTGATTAAAAGGAGGGAAAAGGAGAAGATTTCCGAGCAAATCACGTGGTGCCACGTCAGCACCCCGTGGGGGGCGCGTGGGGCCCACGGGAGCAGAAGGTTCCCTTGCCCGTGGGGCCCACGGCCTCCCACACGGGCTGGCCAAGTGGCCACACGTGGATTGCCCACCTCTCGCGCGCTCCCTCGGTTCGTTGCCCCATATCTTGAGCATCCGACCTCCGATTTCGAATCTGTTTTCGGATTACGAACCGTGACTCCCTCACGCACGACTACGACTACTCAACTTTGAAAAATGGTTGAGAAATCATCTCGGAATCCGATGATGAATTCAACACAACAAATGAGAACGAAAAGTAGCATAGTCAACTTGTTTGGACTCGAAACCTTATGTATGAGTAACCGAAACGACCGGAACTCAACAAGGCATTAAATAGAAACATGTTCAAGTCCTAAACACAAAATATGAAAACAAATAAACACATATTCACACAAACATGCCATATCAAAGTGATAGTCACAAAGCATGCAATTTCACAATGTTTGTCAATACAAGATCAATGCATGAGCATGCTATGAAGTGTGTGAATGTGTTATACCAAATGTTTGAACCACGATGCAGGGACACACATATATGAATTGTGTGTGTGTGCGCTAACGCCTTGCAAGAGGGTGGAAGTCAAGTTTTACCTTTGACGATTTTCACCTCTTGAAGACGACTTTTGCACGAGATGTTGCTCTTCACTCTTTGAGCTTCCTTTCTTCAAATAATGTCCTAAGCAACAACTAATACAATCATAGAGTGTTTTGCAATGGAATCAAGCCAATACAAATAGTGAACCTTACAGAAGTAGGCTTGGTGATTCACTAGCCCGAGGGTAGATTAGGAGTTGATAGCTTGAGCGGATATCATGAGTTGATAGCTTGAGTGTGTAAGTCCTTTTTCACATAGTGGATTGCTTTGCTAGTGGTTGTGGTATCAACCCGTGGATGTTTCCTCTTTGAGGTTTTACCACGTAAAAACACTTGTGTTCATTTTTGTTTTTACTTTTCTTTATCTTCCATATCTTACATTGATTGCATATCTTGTAAATTGATTAACTCTTGTATTAGTGAAATCGATTCATTTGCTAAATCTAATCAAGTGTGCATTTTCTTTGTTATATTCCGCATCATTTTTAATATTGGAAGAAATTGAGTAAATACCTATTCACCCCCCACCACCCCTCTAGGTATATTTTGCACTACTACTTAAGGGAAATTTCATTTGGTATCAGAGCGGGTGTCTAGATGTACTTAGATAGATCCTTTTTTTGTAGTGTTTTGTGTTTTTGTTTGTGATAATCATGATTAAGGAAGTGTGTTCCTATGTGGCTTCTTTTGTTGAACATATTGACTTAGATGAGAAAAAGATCGATGATCTTATTTTTGAAAATGAACGTTTATCCAAAGTCAATATGTCCCTCAACAAGAAGTTAGAGAATCATGATCCTGGCTCAAAGGAGTTCAATGAACTTAAAGACAAGATCCTAAGTCTAGAATTGAATCTAAAAGATAGCAATGATAGACTTGGTATCTTGAAGCAAGAAATTGAGTAAAGAGATTGTTCTCTTGTTAATGCTAAGAAACTTGAAAATGTGCTTAAATCTAAACTTAATGAGCATTTAAATCAAGAGAAAAAGTATAAACAATGGCTTGATAAATCACGTAAAGATGTTATGTTTAGTGATGACATAGCGGAAAAATATGCCATTGAAATTAGGATGCTTCGTGAAAAACTTGATGAGGCTAATAGGGTGATTAGCAAGATGTCATCTAGTTCTAACAAAGTTGAAACCCTCATTAAAAGTGGAAAGCATCCATGTGACAAAATAGGTTTGGGTTATATCAATGAGAAGGAGACTCCTTCATCTAACAAATCTACTTTTGTCAAAACAAGCATTGAATCAATTGTAGGTACACTCTCTCAAGGTAAAGCTATGTGTAAGGTTCCCATTTGTTAATTGGCTCATTTCGTGGACAAACCACATGTTGGGGATTCTTTGTAAGGGTAGCCTAAGTGTAGGTGTTATTGCTAAGGCCCTTTGAAGACCTCATTCTTGATAAGCACCGAAGGTAAATCTCTTTGTGCTTACTTGTCTTGAAGAGATAGTTACACACACTCACAACTCATGCATATGTTTAATTCTTATATGTTGTGTGTCTTATTTGTGCACTTTAATGTTCATTAACATCTCTTCTTGCATGTTAGTTTGATTGCATCTTGCATATCCAATTGCCTTGTCATGCTTAGACTTAGGATTGCATTTTTGCATTGGGCGCTCCCAAAAGCGCTCCACAAAAGTGCTGTACGAACAACCCCCGTTGAGCGCTGTATAGACCTGATCGATTTAATTTGGTCGCTGTCCGAGCGCTGTACAGGCGCTGTACAAAGCGCTGTACAGGGCGCTCTACGTAGAGCGCCCCTCTGTTTTCTCGTGAGAACAGAGCAGGGGTGCTGTACAGGCGCTGTACAGAAGCGCCCTACATACAGCGCCCAAGGCAAATATGAGGCCAACTTATCAAAACGACCACACTTTGATTTGGCACCCTATATATATGCCACTTTGACTTTAGGTCAATTACAAGAGTTCATATTCAGATTTCATACTTAGGATATTTTTCAAAGAGAAGAAAAATTCCAAGAACTCATTTTTATTATCTCAAACACTTTTTCATGATCATCAATCATCATCTAGCATCATCTTTGATCATCTAGATGTCATCTTGCATGGATTCTTCATCATACTTTGCTTGGTAAGCTTTTCACTAATATCTTACATATTTTGTGTTTCTCTTAACAAGCAATCTCGATTAATTACTTGTATGCTATTTTATATACTTTGAATACAAGTTTGAGATTAGTATGATGTATGTTTGAGAAGTTGTATTGTGATAGCTAATTAGGTTTTGTGCTTAATCTTGATTAGCTAAACTATTTGACATGTCATTTAGTTTGTGATATCTAGGATTGTTCTAATTGCATATTAATCATCTTAGATAAGCATATAGGGTTTCCCTTGCTCTATGTTGCATTTGGATATTCATATATTCACTTAGGGTTGTTATTCTCTTCATAGAGAAAGTAAGTCTTGTGTGTAGCTTACAGGATTAGGTTGCTTAGATCATAAGCAAATTGGACTAGGTTCACTCATACCGGGATTAGGTAGGTGTGTGATTACTTCCGGGATTAGGTTGTAATCATTTTACACATTTAGTGGATTCGAGGTTCGAGTGTGGCTTACTTACTAGCCCATGGTTTTTCCCGTGAGGGTTTCCACGTAAAAATCAAGTGTTATTTAATTTCCGCATTTTATACTTGATTTATTGCTTTATCTAGTTAGGAGTAAATTCGTAATTTTGACTTAATACGAAAAATTGGGTAATAAGCTTAAAATCTATTCACCCCCCCTCTAGATAGTTTTATACACACCGTGCTATAATTAGTTTCAATTTGGTATCAGAGCGGGTTCCTTGACATACATAGGTGATCCTTGCTTATTTTGGTGTGTTTTGCATTTTGTGTGATTTTTGATCATTCATACATTTGCATTCATTTCATTCATTCATAAACACTATGAGTGGAAACGGTGGAAATGGTGGTGGCAACGAAGGTGCTTCTAGCACAAGGCCTCCACTTCTTACATGATTGAACTATTCCCAATGGAAAGGGAAGATGGAATCCTACATATGCCAAATTCATGACCGTGCATGGATGGCGGTGGAAGACGGATATGATCTACCCATGATGACTCCCGGTGGTGGAGGAGAAGAAGTTTTGAAGCCTAACGCGCAATGGAACGTGCAAGAGTTTGAGGCTTCAAAGTGGAATAGGAAGGCTATGCATGCCATCTTATGTGCTATGGACGAAAATCAATACAAGTTGATTCAAAATACTAGGATAGCTAAGGAAGCATGGGACATCCTAGAGATTGCACATGAGGGAACCGAAGTGGTGAAGGACTCTAAGCTTCAAGTCCTCTAAACTCAATTCGAGATGCTTAAGATGAAGGAGAATGAGTGGTTCAACAACTTTGAGATCAAGTTGATGGACATAGTCAACCAAAGTCATCAACTTGGTGATCTATATTCGGATAGGAGAATCAAGCAAAAGATTATGAGATCTCTACCCGATAGGTTTGAATCAAAGGTGACGGCTTTAGAAGAAAATAGTGGTTATAAGGATATGAAGCCGAGTGAGGTGATTGGGAGACTTCTAGCTTATGAGTCTAGGAAGGGTCCTATCTCCACACCTCCTAAAAAGCAAAAAGGAATTGCTTTGAAGACCTCCAAGGATGAAAAGGAGGCAAAGAAGATTGACTCGGATGAAGACCTTGCCTTGTTTGTAAAAAGGTTCAACAAGGTTATGAAGTTTAGAAGAAAGGGCTTTGGATCAAAAGGTCAAGATTTGAAGAAAAAGGGCTCTTTCAAGAAGGTTGAACCTAGGACCGAAAGGATCGAAAGGAAAGGGGTCCGTTGTTTCGAGTGTGGTGGCATAGGTCATTTTGCCCTCGATTGTGCAAATCATGTTGAGAAGGAAAAGGGGAAAGTGATGGCCACCACTTGGAGTGGAAGTAGTGATGACTCCTATGAGGGAGATGAGTCTTCGGATGATGAAGAGCTCATGGCTAATCTCCTAGCTTTAGCCTCCTCCCATAAAATCAAAAGTGCTAGTGAGAGAGAGGAAATGAGTCAAGAGGAAAATGACTCAAGTGGAGAAGAAAGTGATTTCTCTTCTAACTCCATAAATGGATTTGTGGAGAAAAAGGTGCTTGCTAAATATCATGCCGAGTTTAATGATTTAGCAATCAAGAGCACAAGAAAGATCAAGATGTTGAGAGAAGAAAATCTTGAGCTTGCATCTCAAAATGACCACTTAAGTGAACAAGTGGAAAGATTCAAGAAGATGGAAGATAAGCTAAGAGAGGAGTTAGTCTTATCTAGGAGGAATGAAGATAGTCTAAAGAGGGAGCTTGAAGAAGTTAGAGAATCTATGACTAGGATGGATTCTAGCACCAAAAATCTTGACCATATGCTTGGTGTTGGAAAGAGTCCATGTGACAAGAGGGGTCTTGGGTATGAAGATGGCAAGAAGATCTCAACCTCTAACAAGACCATGTTTGTCAAGAGTTTGAGGAACGAAGAAACTTCATTTGTGCAAATTCCTAGGAAGAAGTTAGAAGTAGGACAATGTTCCAATGCACAAGTGAAGATGGGGCCAAGAAGGCAACCTCAAGCTCAACCCCCTAGGGTCTCTCAAGCCAACATTCCTCCACACTTGGCTCACAAAGGAAAAAGGCCTATCATGCAACCTCAAGCAAGGAAGCAATCTAGACCGGTTCAACAACAAAGATGGATTGAACCCACTATCCACAAAGACAAGGACAAGGTATGATTCCTTATTTTACTCCTATATGTCACTTTTGTGGATTTGATGGTCATATTAGACCACATTGCTTTCGATATATTAAAATGTGCAAAACTAGAAGCATGATAGAGAAGAAAAAGAAAAGAGCCATGATGCATGTTCCTAGGAATGATAATATTATTATGCATGATCCTAGAACATCTAGAACCCATGTACCAAAGACCACTAAGAAAGCTAAGATTGTTTCTAGGTGGATTAGAAAGAATGAAAATGTTTGCCATGTTGCACAAATAGCCTTGAAGGCAAATTCTTCTAATTTTTGGTATTTAGATAGTGGGTGCTCTAGGCACATGACGGGAAACAAGAGTTTCTTCGAGACTCTTGTTATGGAGGAAGGTGGATATGTCACTTTTGGTGATGGATCCAAAAAGAAAGTTGTAGGGAAAAGAATCATTTCCGTTCCCAGATTACCCTCCTTATCAGATGCTTTATTTGTTGATGGCTTGAAAGCCAATTTAATAAGCATTTCACATCTAAGTGATGAAGGATATTCCGTCTTGTTTAGTAAAAATGATTGCTCTATCCTAAAGCCCGATGGACAAACCTTGTTGAAAGGTATGAGATCTAGTGACAATTGTTATTGTCTTGAAGCTAGAATAGTCTCAAACAATGTGTCCATGGATGAGCAAATTGAGTTGTGGCATGAAAGACTTGGCCACATGAACTTTAGGGATTTAAGAACCCTTGGAAAGTTCAATTGTGTGCGTAGCCTCCCTAAGCTTGGGAAGAAAGCCAATGTGAAAAGTCCTGGAGGTGTGTTTAATATAAAGCTAGAGAGGGGGGGGGGGGGGGGGGGGGGGGGGGTGAATAGATTTTAGCTAATTATTACCCAATTTTCGCGTGCATGTCAATTTTACGAAAATACCCCTAGCAAGTCAAATATACATACAAGTGTAATAAGATGCGGAAATAATAAATGACACTTGATGTTTACGTGGAAACCCAACCACTGGGAAAAACCACGGGCTGTATAGTGCGCCACACTCGGAACTCGAAATCACTAATTGAAATGAAGTTTACAACCTATGTAGACCTCGTCTAACACTCCGGTCTGTAACCCCTCACTTCTACCCAGCGGGCCTTTATTAGCAACCCTATTCCAATTTGCTCGATCCTCGAAGTCACTACTTGTAATGATGTTTACAGCCTAATCCCGGTCTGTAACCCACCACTACTACCCGCAGGCCTGTAATAGTAACCCTAGACCAAGACTTCAATCTCTCAACAGAGATGCACAACCCTATGTGAATATACAATGATATCCAAATATGCAATATAGAGCTAGGGTACTCTAGATGCTTACCTAGGATGATGAATTTGCAATTAAAGCAATCCTAGATATTAATGGCTAAATGACAAGTCAAATAGCATAGATAATCATCGATTATAAAAACCTAGATATCTATCAAAAACATCACTCAATCAATACATCACAAATAATCTCTTTTCTTGTATTTAGCATATGATCTAAAACATACAAGTAATTTAAAAGAGATGGCTTGGTATTTAAAATACTAAAATAAGATGAAATTAATCAAAATCTTACCAAGCAAGTTGTGATGATGCAAACCCATACATGGATGCACTCTATATAGACATAGGAGATGCAATATGAAATTTGAAGCAAAAGGGGTTTGATTTGAGTGGTTAAAGGAGAGTTCTTTTTATTTGTCTTCTCTTGAAAAATATTCTAAGTGTGAAGAATGAAATATGAACTCTCTTGGACGACCTAAAATCATAGAAGACTATATATAGGCAACTCTAGTAGAGTGAGGTCGTTTTGAAAAATCGCACCTGATTGGTCGATGTGCGCTGGTCAGCTTGCGCTGGACGTCCAGCGCACCACCAGCGCATAGACCAATTTCATGGTGCGCTGGTGGGCTACGCTGGTGGACCAGCGCACGACCAGCGACAGACCACTGGGCGATCTGCGCTGGTGGACTGCGCTGGTCTTGCACATGACGACCAGCGCACAGCAGAGCCCACTCCTTTGAACCCAAAAACACATGCAAGGGTAAAAAGGTAAAACAGAATGCATCCTAATGCCTATCATGTCATGGCATTTCATAGAATAAGATGCAATCAAATAAATGCAAGAAGAGATATTGAATACACAATATAAGCACAATGCACACAAAATATAAACACATCATTCAAGAATAAGAGTTATGCATGTTGTGTGTGTGTGCAACTAATCTCTTCAAAGCAAAATCAAGCATTAGATATACCTTTGGTGCTTATCCTCTTGAGGTCTTGGAAAGGGTTTTTGATCTTCAACAAATCACCTAGACTACCCTTACAACCAAACCCCAACATGTGGTTTGCCCACGAAATAAGCCAATCAACAAAACGGGAATCCTTACAATCTCCCCCTTTGGCTATTTCGTGACAAAACCACCACTCACATTGATTCCTCACAACATAATAGAAACTACTGGTCTACTATGATTTTCTACTTTACAAAGAGATAAGATAAATTGTCTTGAAGTCTTCAATCTCAAGTAGAACAATCAATCCCTGAAAGCACAGTTTCTATACTTTCCAATACAAGAAAAGGTGAGATGAATCAAGTGAGATAAAACAAGCATTTGCATTTAAGAATTCAAGTACAACATCATGCAATGTATGTATGTGCAAATGCTCCCCCTTAAAGGGTTACTCCCCCTCAATAAGTATTCTCCCCAACATGCACAATTGCTACTACAATTTGCAACTCCCCTTACCACATCCTACTCCCCCTTTTTGTCATGATATAGACAAAGGAGTAGTCCCCAATCGGGTCACTCAAGGCAGAGAGAGATAGTAGCATTCTAGTATTTGCATAATCAATATATGTCACTTTATGCAATCTCAATTAATTGGAGAGAAACAAGGAGATTTATTTAAGGAAAATGTGTAAATCAAAAAATTGCTTTGCATACAAGACATGTAGCATTTAAGTCCAAAATACAATGGTATTTGGCAAAGCAAATGACAAAGGTTTTTAATATGAATTCAAACCAATTTCACCAATGTCATGAGAGAAGCAAGGATATAGGTTTTCATTGATTTTAATTTAGGAACAACTATATCCAACTTTATAAGCCAAACATGTCATGAGCGACTTTGCACCCTACTTGATTTTTCCGGATAAGATATCCGTATGATAGTAGACATGTTCAACCAATAAAGAAAGAGAGACATTTGGAATGTAAAATCCTTGAATGGATACAAGATCCTTTTTCATTTGAGTCTCATAAGCTTTTTCACACATTTTTTGCAGTTAAGAAATGCAATCATCAAAACATGCTTTTTAAGATTAGCATTTAGCATGTCATTTAGCAATCATCATGTCATGGAGATCATTATAGGTCATTCAAATTTTATCCTATGTATATATCTCCTAGTCCAAAAATGCATGTTTGAACATAAATATGACATGGATTGCAATACAAGCATTGATCACACTTATTGAATAGAAAATATATATACATAGTGTAACCAAGCTTACTCAAGCAACAAAAAGAGAAGCATAAGATATTTCAAATTTTTTGCAAGTGACAAGAATGCAAAATAGCTCTCTTTGCTTAAGTTCCCCATATGGGGTCAATTTTCCATACCTCTTCAAAGAAGGGTATGAGGTCCTATGGACCTACCAAGTCCTTTGGACTTAGTTGAACCTATTTGAGACTTGTTAGTCTCGTAGCAAGCGGGTTCATTCTTATTAATCCACTTAGGTGACACTAAGTCAATCCTAGTGGACAAAGGTTCTAGAGTACAAGATGAAAAAGGATTATGCACATAATTTTCTTCCTTTTTATGAAGCATCTTAGCTCTAGCCTTTTTCTTGTTAAACATGCTTTTAGCTCTACACATTTCAATGTAATGCAAGCAATTTGGTCTAATATGACCAATAATACCACAAAAATGACAAGTGGGAAAAAGGTTAGGAATCATAACATTCCCTTGAGCATGGATGGGTGCTTTCCCTTGTCGTTGTGGTTGTCTTGGTTGTTGGATAGGATCTCTCCTCCTTTGTTGATAACCAAGACGAGGTTGCTTGCTTGTCTGAGCTTGCATGTCTGAACTCTTCCCATGTTGTTTTTGAGTTTGAGGGAAGATAGTGTGAGGAGCTCTTTGAGTGTGAGCTTGAGCTTGACCTTTTGGTGCCTCAACCACTTGGGCACTTCTTGAACACTCTCCTAGGTCCATCTTCTTCCTAGGGTGTTGAGGAGGAGGGGACATATTAAAGTCCATGTCCATGACCAAGGATGTCTTGCTTATGGAGGAGGCATCCTTGTCATCAATGTAGCCAAGACCTCTCTTGTCACTTGGCTTTCTTCCTACTCCCAACATGTGGTCAAGCATCTTGGTGCTTGAAGTCATCTTAGCCATTAGGACCTTAACTTCTTCAAGCTCTCTTTTCAGCTCTTCTTCTCTCCTCTTAGATAAGGCTAAGTCTTCTTTTAGCTTATCTTCATCCGCCATGGATCTTACCACTTCTTCACACAAGTGGTCTACTAGTGTTGAAAGCTCTAGATTCTCTTCTTTTAATCTTCTAATTTCTTCCTTGTTCCTCATCATCGAGCTCTCAACTTTGACTTTGTAGTCATTAGGATCCATACCCTCCACATATCCATTTGTGGAGTTAGATGACAAATATTCAACACTTGTGTCATCTCCTCTAATCTCCATTTCACCAATGGAGTCATCTCCTTCATCAAGATCATCAAATTTGTCTCTTGATGAGGAATGAGCCAAATCCCTATGAGTAGCTACACCAACTACTTCTGTACCTAGTTCTTCTTGGGGATTACAAGTAAAAGCAACTTTGCCATCTTCTTCAACCTCTACACTCTTGGCTCCAAATTCCGTGTAGATGATTGCAAGTTCTTCATCACTTGAAGGATTTTCGTCATCTTCATATTTATCCCATAAGGTGGCCAACGCCTTCCCTTTTTTTCTATCCTTCAAGTTTCCACACTCCGGGGAGAAATGCCCGAATCCTCCACATTCGTAGCACTGAATCCCCTCTCTTGAATACACTCTTTGGTTTGGCTTGTCATTGAGTCCCATGTCTTCAATTGAGATAACCTCCTTCTTGTCATGCTTCTAAGTCTCCAAAGCAATTGTCTTCTTCTTCTTAGGAGGTGAGGTGGTCAACTTCTTCTTAGGAGGTGAGGTGGTTAATTTCACAAATCTCCTAAATCTCTCTAGTAAGAGAGGCATCTCCTCAAAGGAGTGAATTTCTTCTCTCACGAAATCACTCATAGTGTTTGCGTTGAATGAATGCAAAATGTATGAAGAAATCAAACAAACATACAAAATGCAAAACACACCAACAATGAGCAAAGGATCACCTAAGTATATCTAGGAACCCGCTCTGATACCAATTGAAAAGTCCTGGAGGCGTGTTTAATATAAAGCTAGGAGGGGGGGGGGGGGGGGGGGGGGGTGAATAGATTTTAGCTAATTATTACCCAATTTTCGCGTGCATGTCAATTTTACGAAAATACCCCTAGCAAGTCAAATATACATACAAGTGTAATAAGATGCGGAAATAATAAATGACATTTGATGTTTACGTGGAAACCCAACCACTGGGAAAAACCACGGGCTGTATAGTGCGCCACACTCGGAACTCGAAATCACTAATTGAAATGAAGTTTACAACTTATGTAGACCTCGTCTAACACTCCGGTCTGTAACCCCTCACTTCTACCCAGCGGGCCTTTATTAGCAACCCTATTCCAATTTGCTCGATCCTCGAATTCACTACTTGTAATGATGTTTACAGCCTAATCCCGGTCTGTAACCCACCACTACTACCCGCAGGCCTGTAATAGCAACCCTAGACCAAGACTTCAATCTCTCAACAGAGATGCACAACCCTATGTGAATATACAATGATATCCAAATATGCAATATAGAGCTAGGGTACTCTAGATGCTTACCTAGGATGATGAATTTGCAATTAAAGCAATCCTAGATATTAATGGCTAAATGACAAGTCAAATAGCATAGATAATCATCGATTATAAAAACCTAGATATCTATCAAAAACATCACTCAATCAATACATCACAAATAATCTCTTTTCTTGTATTTAGCATATGATCTAAAACATACAAGTAATTTAAAAGAGATGGCTTGGTATTTAAAATACTAAAATAAGATGAAATTAATCAAAATCTTACCAAGCAAGTTGTGATGATGCAAACCCATACATGGATGCACTCTATATAGACATAGGAGATGCAATATGAAATTTGAAGCAAAAGGGGTTTGATTTGAGTGGTTAAAGGAGAGTTCTTTTTATTTGTCTTCTCTTGAAAAATATTCTAAGTGTGAAGAATGAAATATGAACTCTCTTGGACGACCTAAAATCATAGAAGACTATATATAGGCAACTCTAGTAGAGTGAGGTCGTTTTGAAAAATCGCACCTGATTGGTCGATGTGCGCTGGTCAGCTTGCGCTGGACGTCCAGCGCACCACCAGCGCATAGACCAATTTCATGGTGCGCTGGTGGACCTGCGCACGACCAGCGACAGACCACTGGGCGATCTGCACTGGTGGACTGCGCTGGTCTTGCGCATGACGACCAGCGCACAGCAGAGCCCACTCCTTTGAACCCAAAAACACATGCAAGGGTAAAAAGGTAAAACAGAATGCATCCTAATGCCTATCATGTCATGGCATTTCATAGAACAAGATGCAATCAAATAAATGCAAGAAGAGATATTGAATACACAATATAAGCACAATGCACACAAAATATAAACACAACATTCAAGAATAAGAGTTATGCATGTTGTGTGAGTGTGCAACTAATCTCTTCAAAGCAAAATCAAGCACTAGATATACCTTTGGTGCTTGTCCTCTTGAGGTCTTGGAAAGGGTCTTTGATCTTCAACAAATCACCTAGACTACCCTTACAACCAAACCCCAACATGTGGTTTGCCCACGAAATAAGCCAATCAACAAAACGGGAATCCTTACACAATGGAATTTGTGGACCTTGCCAACAAGGAAAGCAAACCAAAAGCATGCACAAAAAGGGCAAGTATCTCTCCACCAAGGAGCCCCTAGAGCTTCTCCACATGGATCTCATGGGTCCTATGCAAACCGAGAGTTTAGGTGGAAAGAGATACATTTTTGTTTGTGTTGATGATTTCTCTAGATTTACATGGACATATTTTCTTAGAGAAAAATCCGAAACTTTTGATAAGTTTAAAATGCTTTGTACTAAATTACAAAATGAAATGAATTCTAATATTAGAAGCATTAAACGGATTAGAAGTGACCATGGGAGGGAATTTGAGAATGCCTCTTTTGAAAGCTATTGTGATAGCTTAGGCATCTCCCATGAGTTTTCGGCTCCTAGGACACCTCAACAAAATGGAGTTGTTGAGAGGAAGAATAGGGTCCTCTAAGAGATGGCCCGAGTGATGTTGCTTAGCAACAATGTCCCTAGGAACCTATTGGCCGAAAACGTCAATACGGCTTGCTATATAGGGAATAGAGTTTTCCTAAGGCCCGGATCTAGAAACACCTCCTATGAGTTATGGAAGGGTAGGAAGCCAAATGTTAGCTACTTCCACACATTTGGAAGCAAATGCTACATTTTAAATGACCGCGATCAACTTGGCAAGTTTGATGCTAAGAGTGATGAGGGTATCTTTATTGGCTATGCCTTGAATAGTAGAGCCTATAGAGTTTTCAACTTGAAGACTCGAACCGTCATGGAATCATCCAATGTTGTCATTGATGATACTAGGCTCAAGTCTAATGACCATGAGGAGGAGGAAGTTTTAAAGGATGACTCTCCTTTGGAGAGGGTTGTGGTGACTCCCAATGTTGGGACATCTAATGAAAATGATGAAGTCACACAACCTAGTACTAGAGTCCCTCTCTTGGACTCTAATGAACCCGCTCCATGGGTTAGAAGACTCCATAACAAAGAGGATGTTATTGGAGATGTTAATGAGGGTGTTAGGACTAGGCGTCAAATAGCTAATCTCATTAGTTTTACACGCTACACCTCTCAAATAGAACCCAAAAAGGTTGATGAAGCCTTGAATGATGAATTTTGGGTTCTTGCCATGCAAGAAGAGCTAAACCAATTCGAAAGGAATGAGGTTTGGACTCTAGTTCCTAGGCCTAAGACCACTAATGTCATATGCACTAAATGGATATTTAGGAACAAATCCGATGAGGATGGCAACATAGTGCGGAATAAGGCTAGACTTGTAGCACAAGGGTACTCTCAAATTGAAGGTATTGACTTTGAGGAGACATTTGCTCCCGTTGCCCGTTTAGAGTCTATTAGGCTTCTCTTGTCCATTTCTTGTGTGCACAAGTTCAAATTGCACCAAATGGATGTCAAGAGTGCCTTCCTCAATGGCTTCTTGCAAGAGGAAGTGTTTGTTGAACAACCTAAGGGGTTTGTGGATGCACACCACCCCAACCATGTCTATCGCCTCAAGAAGGCACTTTATGGGTTGAAACAAGCACCGAGGGCTTGGTATGAGCGCCCCACTCAATTTCTTGTTGACAATAACTACACAAGATGTAGTGTTGATAAGACACTATTCATCAAGAGAGACAATGATGAGCTTTTCATAGCTCAAATATATGTTGATGATATAGTGTTTGGCTCCACCAACAACACCAAGGTCCAACAATTTGTTGATGTTATGTCTCATGAATTTGAGATGAGTCTTGTTGGTGAGCTTAATTACTTCCTAGGTTTGCAAATTAGGCAACTAGATGATGGGATTTTCATAACCCAAGCCAAATATGCCAAAAACCTAGTGAAGAAGTTTGGTCTTGAAAAAGCCAAACATTGTGACACTCCTATGAGCACCACCTTGAAGCTAAGTAAGGATGCTAGCGGTAAAAGTGTGGACCAAACCTTATATCGTGGCATGATAGGGAGCTTGCTCTATTTGACCGCAAGTAGGCCCGATATATCATTTAGTGTAAGAGTTTGTGCTAGGTACCAATCCGATCCCAAGGAGTCCCATCTCTCTTCGTTTAAGAGAGTCATTCGCTTTGTGAATGGGACTTCTAATTATGGGATTTGGTACTCATTTGACACTAATCCTAGTCTTGTAGGATATAATGATGCGGATTGGGTAGGAAATTGTGATGATAGGAAGAGCACATCGGGCGGTTGCTTCTTTCTAGGCAACAACTTGGTGTCTTGGTTTTGCAAGAAGCAAAACTCGATTTCCTTGTCCACGGCCGAGGCCGAGTACATAGCCGCGGGGAGTGGATGCACTCAACTTATATGGATGAAGCAAATGCTAGTAGACTATAGATTCAACCAAGGTACTCTCACTCTCTTTTGTGATAACATGAGTGCTATTAATATTTCCAAGAATTCGGTTCAACATTCTAGAACTAAGCATATTGACATCCGCCATCACTTCATTAGAGAGCTTGTTGAAAATAAATGCATAGTACTTGAACATATAGGTACTAATGATCAACTTACGGACCTATTTACTAAACCCTTAGATGCTACTCGATTTAAAACTCTTAGTAGATCTATTAGGATATGTCTTGTGGAGTGATATGTTCTATGATTGACCCCATATGGGGAACTCAAGCAAAGAGAGCTATTTTGCATTCTTGTCACTTGCAAAAAAATTTTGAAATATCTTATGCCTCTTCTTTTGGTTGCTTGAGTAAGCTTGGTTGTACATATGTATATATGTTTTCAAATTCTATAAGTGTAAACCTTGCTTGTTTACAATCCATGTCATATTTATGTTCAAACATGCATTTTTGGACTAGGAGATTTACATAGGAAGTATGATGTGAATGACCTATAGTTATTGATCGAGCTCCAAATGTTCACATTTAGCGCTCCCTATTCCTATCTTTTGTGTTCGTTTCCGAGCACTTTTGTGTAAAAAATGTGTGTTTTAGCTATGTGCAGGTAAATATCCCATATGGAAGGTGTTTGTATTGAAAGTGGGCAAAATAGGACAATTTTGTGTGAAGAAGTCCAAGGCTGGACATTGGCCGCCGTCCAAGCCCGCCGAGGACCAAGGCTAGCTTGTGCGGCTGGACATTGCCCACCGTCCAAGCCCGCCGAGGACCAAGGCTAGCTCGTGCGGCTAGACATTGCCCGCCGCATGAACCCGCCTTACCCCTGACCGAGCCAAAATCATGATATTTTCAGGGGCATTTCAGTCTTTTCACACCCCATTCATGCCCAAAACTTGCCACCATATATATACATCCCTTTTTCCTCTCTTTCAACCGTGTGCACCACCCAACTTTGCTCCAAGAAACACTTTTTTTGGATTGATCATCACAAAAGAGAGAGAGCAACTCCAAGCCTTCCATGGGGGATTTTCCTCCATGGAAAGCCTTCCATGGAGAGTAGAGATGCAGAGATAGGAGAGGCTTGTGTGTCAAAACCGAGCCATAGGAGTTCATAGAAAGGAAGAGCTTTTGGAGGCTTGTCTTCAAGGGTTATTTCTTCATTTACTCATCTTTTGTATTTTTATTGATGTATAACCCATTTGGGAATATTTGTAACCTACACTTATGTTAATATATGTATGATTGTTCTTATGCTTTGATTTGGTATTGATTCATTCCTTAGATGTATAGTGATTAAGCTCTTTTTATGATATTCATATGTATGGATGATTATGTGTTGATATGTATGTATGGATGAGATTAGGAGTAGATTAAATAAATGATTAGGAGTAGTTGTAATCAAATATCTCATTTGTTTATGTATGTTGATGTATGATTTACTATGTATGTGTTTAGAGTGATTAGAGTGATTAAGAGTTGAGTTTGTGCTCGGATTTCCATTCCGGGTATAAATTCGGCTATTAGCTATATGGAATGGAAATAGCTTAGGTGTGCATAATCATGCCACTTTAGCTTTGGTTCATAGTTCTTGTGCTTAATGGGTCTAAACCCTAGACACAATCACTTTTCCGATTGGAAAGTGAGTACATGATTTCGGGAATTCCCTAATCAAGATTTCGGGGTAATTTCCTTAATCAAGAGAACGAACCCTTTACTAAATTAATTGGATTTACATGATAAACAATCCACATAAATTGCATAGTATGTTTGGTGAACCGATTTCCCATATGTATTATATATCTTGCTATTCTCCCAGCCACCTTTATTTTCGTAGCTAGGGTGTCTTGCCTTTAGGAGTAGATTAACTTAATTAGGAGTAGATTAATTAGATAGACAAGACACCCGGCTACATTTCTACCTTAGTTAATTAATTTACATTTCCGCACACACCACACCGCTTTCCTTTTTACATGCTTTAATAAACACTAGAACTAGATACAGTTAACGAATCCATTCCCTGTGGAACGAACCGTACTTGCCGCTATGCGATCGTAATGATCCGTGTGCTTGCGGAAAAACATACGCGTCCCATTTATTTTACGATAGTTTATAGAACTATCGCGTGTCCCGCGTGCGCCGATCGAGTTATTGGCGCCGCCGGGGACACTTTATTATAGACCGTCACGGGGCGCGTCAGTTATCTCCATGACATGATGATTCTTTTATAACATGCTAATGTCAAATGAAAAAGCATGAAATTCATATAACATGCTCACATGAAAAGCATGAATTGATGATTGCATATTCTTAAAATGCAAAACTTGTGTGAAAGCTAATGAGACTCAAAATGAATAAAGGATCTTGTATCCGTTCAAAGGAGTTTACATTCCAAATGTCTCTCTTTCTTTATTGGTTGAACATGGCTACTATCATACGGATATCTTATCCGGAAAAATCAAATAGGGTGCAAAGTCGCTCATGCCATGTTTCGCTTATAAAGTTGGATATAGTTGCTCTTAAATTGAAATCAATAATCTCTATATCCTTGCTTTTCTCATGACATTGGTGAAATTGGTTTGAATTCTAATTAGAAAC
>CM059867.1:29050581-29210823 GCA_030490815.1 Acer saccharum
CATGATGAAGACTAAGAATCTTTGACAAAAGGTTGAGAAATCATCTCGGAAAATGACGATGAAGTCAATTCAACGAATGAGAACGCAAAGTAGCCTAGCTAAGTCGTTTGGACTCGAAACCTTATGAATGAGTAACCGAAACGACCAGAACTCAATAAGGAATCAAATAAGAACATATTCAAGTCCAAAATACAAAATACATAAACAAATAAACACAAATTCATACAAGCATGCCATATCAAAGAGATAGTCACAAAGCATGCAATTTTACAATGTTTGTCTATTAGAGACCAATGCATGAGCATACTAAGAAGTGTGTGAATGTGTTATACCAAATGTTTGAACTATGATGTAGGGACACACATGTATGAATTGTGTGTGTGTGCGCTAACAGCTTGCAAGAGGATAGAAGTTGAAGTATACCTTTGACGCTTTCACCTCTTGAAGACGACATTTGCACTAGACATTGCTCTTCAACTTTGAAGCTTCTTTTCTTCCAAAAATATCCTAAGCAACAACTATTACAAATATAGAGCATTTTGCAATGGAATCAAGCCAATACAAATCATGAACCTTACATCGTTTATGAATTCATTATGTTTTTTTTTAACCTTTGACTGTATTTCAGTTGATTTCATTGGATTATGTGTTGGAGACAGAAATAAATAGTGTGTACGGTTCGTCATTTTCATTTCAAAGCTTCTTGATAGAGTCTTCCGTTGGTCCCATACAACCAAATGAATTCGATTGTGGGGTTTTTGTCTGCATGTTCTTGAATGACTATTTTGTGGCTATTAACCCTAAAATCATTGCAGCTGTCAGTGATGATACGATATATCGTTTTAATTTTCCATTGAGGTCGTGATTTAATTAAATATTCTAATATTGTTGTAGTACAACTCGGAAAATCAACGCCTCATGCTGGCACGTCAACTGGCAACATATTATACAAATACCCGTCTTGAGGAATGAAAACAAAATGCCATACAACATTCACAATTGGACACTATCGGAAGTAAGAGACCTCTTCGCCTATTAAAGTTGACCCGGCGGGCGAAAGTAGTGAAGACTTTGTCGTAGTAACCAACAGCAAGTAGTCTATATGAACACCATCTAATTCATTAACATTTTCTACTCGAATTAATATGAATTCAACGCTTGTTTTTCTGCCTGTTGTCCATTATCAAAAGTGTGTTTTTCCTAACTAAATTACATTGGGTGTGTAGGTCATGCTGTGAAGGAAAATGAAATTGGAGGATGAGTTTTGGAATTTTTAGATATTTTTCTATCTGGGTTTATGTGGCAGGACTGATGGAGCTGTTTAAATTTTAGTTTTGTGATTTGGGTTTGAAGGATATATCTAACACTCTCTTAGGTTTTCTTGGGAACTATACAAGGTGTTCTCTTCTCTTTCAAATAATAGATAATTAAAGTTGGATATAAAGCGTGCATTATGCTTTGTTGATTAGATATGATGTGGTTCTTCTGTTTTCCTTGAGCATTTTCTTGAAAACTGGTTATAAATCCTGCATGTTTTGCTTGATTTTGGTTCATCATGATAGAGAGGTGCATGATTTTGGTTACAACTTGGGAAAGTTTTAGATTTTTATTTCTCCTATGAAAATAAAATTAAGTATTTGGAGTCTCGAACCTAAAGAGAGTTGGATGAAAATTACCCTTCTTCTTCTAGTAATAATTAAATTACAAACCTTTTAGTTTTGAATGCTTGTGCTACAAGCCTACAAGTGGCTTGGAACCAACAAAGAGTGTCACTTTGATGAAAATGACTCCATAAACTAAAACAATTGATGTTGAAGTTTCCTTCTACAACTAATGCTTAGAATAGTAGCCATGTTGGTGACTCGAGCCTAGGACATTGTGAGGCTTAATAAGTGCACTTACCATCAAGTCATATTGGTAATAATCTTATTCTAAGGTGTGGAAGATTCAATAGTTGACAAACATATGTTCTAGGAGTTGCATGAAGCAAACAAAAATGGTTCATTTGTCATTTAATGCTAAATGAATCCTGATTAAGTGAAAAGTGGAAATATCATGTGTCCCTTATCCAAAAGCTTCCACAAAATAATTTAAAAGGTGCCTTAGCATTTTTGACTTAGTATATAAGTATATATGCTATATACTTTATGAAAAGATTTGGATTGAAGCTCAGATTGGTTCCTTAGAGTGGTACTTCAAACCATTTAAGCTTAATTTCTGAAATTGTGTATCATCATGGTTCCTATCTAGTGACTCCCCGTTTAACTATAAAGGTTTCAGTATCGTTATGCATGGTACTCTCTCTCACCTTCTAGCTCTCCTGTGCTCACAATTGTTTCTAACTATCTCTCATCTTATTTGTTACCTAGGAACATTTTTATTTTGTTACATGATCTCTGTGCTTCGCTTGCTTGCTCAATACAGAGGAAAGGTCAAACAATGACAAAAAGGAAGATGTGGAAACACCACTCTTAAGTGAAAGGTAATTGCATTGTCCTATCCAACAAGTTTGTATATTAGTATTTTTTTTCTTCTTTTGAAAAACCACATGCGGTGGAGGTGACTCGAATCCGGGACATCGCCGCAACGAAGGGATCATGAGGTGAAAGTTGTAAATACTACCAAGGCTTTCCCTTCACTCTTCAGCAAGGTTGACTATATATATGACTGTAAATACTGTTTTTGGTATTCAGCCACCAAGTCTGAGTACACATGAATATATGATTACATACTGCTCTCGATTGTCAGTTGCACCTTTGACACTTATTAAGTCCATTTCATGGTTAGATGTCGATGATTTGATTATACAGATGTTAGTATGTATCTATTGGTCATGTTTTTACAGGTACTTGGGATTTGATTTGTGAATTTTATCAATGATTCCTCTTATCCTTTGAAATTTCAAATTATTGTACTAAAGTATGAGACTCGGAACATTAATAGAATGACTGCTTTTGCCCTGCAACTCAACTCTCTTATTTATCAAAATTCTCTTTATGTACATTATTATGGTAGTTGTTTCTATCTCATAGCTTATATTCATATCATGCTTTTTTGCTGGTTTGAATGTCTAAGTACATCATCTTGCTGCATGACACATTGGTGATGTTCCGTCATGCTGTCAACAAGATTGTAAAGCAAAATTTCATTGTATTAGATTGTATTTGTCTAATATGTATATAAGTTTTTTTATTTCTTTTATGTATCGAGATTACGATACAAATTTTATTGGACTAGTTTTTTAATTTATTTTATGTATAGAGATTACGATATAAATTATATTGGACTAGTTGAGCTTCAACATTTATTATATACGATAGAAAGAGCTCTATTTTAAAGGATCTCTTGAAATTATTAAAAGGTTTCGTTACATTTGTTTGTTCGTCCTCGCCATAAATTACTAGCTCCATAACAAAAATTTGTATAGGCAATATCTGGAATATAAAATCGAGTTAAATTTATAATAAAAGTATATAAAGAAATATTGCATTTGACTTTAATAAATATATAACCACTTTAGAAATTATTATTTCAAACATGAAATAATAATCAAAAGCCTTCAAAATGTTTACTACGGCAATAATAGTGGTTACAAGTCCAATCCTGTCAATGTTAGAATTAAAAAAAAAAACAAAAATTAATTGGGATGTACATGCAATTTTTGAAGGGTGTAATATTGGCACTCTTGATGATATTTTGAACAAGGCACACCTAATGTAGACTCACAACTTTTCATTTTCAATGTTCACCTGATATTGAGATGCAGATGTTGGGTTCTTAATGGAAATAAATGCAACAATTACTCTATCATTTATTTTCAACAACATTCATTTACGCCACCTAAACTTCAGCTACATTCACTTACGCCACCTACACTTTAGCTGATTCATAAGTACATACAACAAAACTACATTTCGCTCAACCTGCATACTCCAGTAGGTTACCACATGATACAGAGTATCCAAAAGTGTTGGGAGTACATGGATTTTAAAGTAAAAGTAATCTCAAACAAAAGAAAAACAGCTCATAGCAGTGTCCTACAAACTTACGATATCAACGTTCTGTTGTCCCCCACCAATGATATCCGTACATGTCGAATGTTGATGTCGAAGGATCGAAACTTGTATTACCACATTCTAAATCATGTTTCGTGTCTCCTCCACAATCATCATTAACTGGGAATGTGAATGAATACGATGGACCCGTTGAAGGGCTACCATAACTCGTGTCATTGTTTTGTGTCAAATTTGTTTCGTACATGTGTACAGCGTTGCTTGATACTGTACTGTTGTTGGTTTGTACGTTGGCATGGCATGTCTTTGCAGTGTGCCCAGGTTGCCTACATTTGCCACATTTACATTGCTTCACACCAGCATTTTTCTTGCGTCGAACAGAACCTTTTGTTGCTGCCATGGAAGGATCTTTGACATTATGCACATGTTGCACACCCGCCATATTTTGCGAATGAATAGGAGAAGATGGCATTAAATGCTGCATGCATAATATCAATTTATCAATCTCTTCGTTGGCCTCTTTGAATCCATCATTTGACTTCGATGCAAAATAACATATTTTGTTGTATTTAGAACTCAATGATCCATACCTGGCCTTTTCCATGATTGGTGTAGGCGTTGCCTCACATGAGTACTTGATGTCTGAAAAGTCCTTTGCACGTGTGGTCCATCGATCCAGTATAAGTGATGATGGTATATGTTGCATATCCATGGCTTTCATTACACTGAAAGTGTGGCTACAAGGAAGACTGGCTGTTTCAAACATTTTGCATGAGCAGTGGATATGATTTATCGATGGTATGAATCGGGTTGTCCAAATATGATTTGCATTTCCAAATTTCTTGAACGTATAAGTGTAGTTATCCACATCTTGCACACAATTTACTATGCTAAATGATGCCTCTTCTCAGATTTCTTCGCGCACAAGGAAAAATACATTTCTTGTGTATTTTTCAGCAGCATGTTTCTCTAGTCCCAACAAATGAGTACCGTAGACCGGTGTACTGGTACTACATTGATAATCATTGAATGTTTCTGTATTTCGAATGCAGTCCAATGCCCTATCGATGTTTTTTAGGAACTCATACATCTTCAACCTACAATGAACAAATCGATTAAGATACGAATTCATACTCTCACAACGTTGAGTGCTTCACATTCTGCCAAAGAAGCTATCTCGAAGAAAAGTTTCCGCCAACTGCTTTCGTTTTGAATACATTGCACTCACCCACTCATTGTTGTTCAATCCAAATTTTTCAACCATGCTAAACCATTGGAGATCAAACTCATCTTCTGTCATAAAATTCAATATGCAATTGCAAAACGCACGAGTGAAGTTGCCATCCTGCACGTTTGTCTGAACATTTCGCTCTACATGCCAACAACATAATCGTCGAACGGATTCAGGCATCACTGTCTTTATTGCCTTGTGCATAGCCTTGTCACCATCTGTAACCATCGATTTCGGCATCTTACCATGCATTTCTACCAAGAATGTATGCAACAACCAAGTGTATGTCTCCATGGTTTCATCGCCTAGCAACCCAAAACTGAAAATCGTCATACTATGGTGGGGATTGACGCCAACAAACATTACAAGGGGCCTCCGATATACATTTGTTCTGTACGTTGCATCAAATGCTAGCACATCACCAAAAAATGTATAGTCAGAACGTGACGTCGAATCAGCCCAAAACAAGTTGTCGAACTGGTCATCTTCATCCAAGGTGTAATTAAAGAAGAATTGTGGATCCATCACTGATTTTGTTGTCAAGTAAGATATAACGGAATCAGCATCAAAAGTTTGAATCTCAGACCTACGAACTGAATCAAAACGGTTCTGCAAGTCTTTCTTCGTGTGTCCGACATTTGAATAGCTACCAGATTGGTCGATAAGATGGTCCATCACTTGGGCAGTTTTGACACCAACAGTTCGCCACGACTGTAACTATGCAATTTCTGAATCATTGACAGTATGATGTGATCGTAGGAACTGAATGTGATTGTGTGGTGACAATTTGTGAGTATGTTCAGTAACAAACTCTCTCACAACCCACATCATACTTGTTGTATGTATAAATTCGCCAAGCAGACACGTCACTAAAGGAGTCAATAAATGATGAAGAGAAGGTTGCCACGTCACTCATTGACTGAGTCAAAGGGAGAAAATGTGGCAAGCCAGAATGTCGCTGCCTTAAATCAATAAAGTCAAAGGTGTGGTCGCCAGAACTAGATATATACTCGCCACATGTAGAAACGTGGTCGCCGAAGGACAAAACCCAGAAGTAAAGGTATTCGTTGCATCAACGTACTGGGACCGAACCGACTCGGCAGAAACACAGAAATCAAACCCTAAACTTTAGAAGACCCATGGCAACAAGGAATCGTAAAGAGGAAAAGAGATAAGAGAAATATCCTGGTCCATGACAAAGATAGAAATCCTAGTACGAATCAAAGAGGAAAACCTACCACCAACGCGGCTAAAAACAAGGGGAAACCCTAATTAGACATGTATAAATAGAACCATCTATCCCATAAGGAAGGGGTTCGAAAACTTAGTGAGAGAGAGAAGAGAGCAATCGTATGAGAGATCTGAATGTGTAACAAAGCAATAAGACTAGTACTATTTTTCTGCTCTCTAGGACGCCGTGGTTTTTTTCCCATTCAAGGGTTTTCCACGTAAAAATCTGTCTCTTGCATGCATTGATTATTTTCTCGTTTTACTTTAAGTTAATATAATTGTTGTGTGTGGCAATCCAAAATTCACCGTCAACAATACTGTTTCGTTCTATTTTAATTTTCATTGCTGCACAACATCCTTCTCGAGTTTGACCTCTGGGTTCACGTTTTTTGTCTGTTTTATCAATATACTTTTGTTTTCTGTACCCTTGCTTTGAGCAAACCCACCTACGTATTGTAATCATACCGTGTCTGTCACGCCTCATTTCATCCTTCCTGATGCTAAACCCAACAAACAGTGAGTAATTCTTGTAAAATGCTTCAGCATCTTGGACAGAAGCAAACTCCTTGCCAATTACATCACTTGGTTGCAAACTAATAAGTTTTACCGGGTCATCTAATTCTTACAATGTTGGTTCAACTTCGAGAGTAGTCGTATTGTCTGGAGTACACAAATGTTGAGTTGAGGGAGTATGATCAGTCATAAACGAAGGATCAATTGCAGCATCTTAGTCATCGGTGTTGTACGAATGACCACAGTACGTGTACTTGTTATGCGTTCTGTTTGTGTACTCCTATTGAGAAGAGCTAGTTGTGTTCAAATCATAATTTGACTTGGAGGTGCTACCAATCTTTGAATCGATATTCATCTTCCTATGTGAACAACAGCCAAAACATGTTGTGAATTATATATATGTATATATATATATATATATATATAATATGCAAAGTTAGACATTTGATATGGAAACATTTCCCACAAGCCCTAAATTGTTATTCAAATCAAATGCAACATGGATGGTGAGGTAAATTGATATAGAGGCATTATTATAACATGTTGGCTAAATGATTTTTATTAAGTTAAAAAAAAAAAAAATTCAACATACAAGTATGACAGATTGATGAGCATTGTATGTGATTGAGTAAAGGGTTATTACAACAACCACAATGCAACACATACCTTTGTTTCCTAGCAATTGTTGTCTGCTTCTTGGTTTGTCCTTCAGAAGACCATTAATGATTGAAGTTTAAAAATTCTGATGCAACATATTGTTTCCCAACACCAACAACATTCTAACATTGCTACTGAAGGGGTTTGTTAGACGGTGAGTATTGTGAAAGTAAAGGTATGTTGAAAGTGGGGTGGTTGGTCAAAGTAAAATAGGTGACAAAAAGTGGATTTAACGGGTGGTAAATAAAATGCCAACTGTCAGTGTATTGCGATCTCAGGGCGAGCTGAACAAGCTCGTCCCAAGATCGCTCTAATAAGGAATATATATAAATCAGAGTTGAGACCATTGCGAACCTAGGGTGTCCTCAACAAGCTCATCCCAAGCTCGCCTTTACACAATTGGACATCATTCGAACCCGAGACCATAGCGACCCCGGAGTGACCTCAACAAGGCCATCCCAAGGTCGCCTTGACACACTTGGAAATCAATCAAACCCGAGACCATAGCGAGCCTAGAGTGAGCTGCACAAGCTCACCCCAAGGTCTCCTTCACAACTTTGCAAATCATTCAGATCTGTGACCATAGCGATCCCAAGGTGAGCTGCACAAGCTTACCGCAAGGTCGCCTTTTGACTGTAGAAGATAATTCAGACCCGATCGATTAGCGAGCCCAGGACGATCTCCTTCAGATCAGTCCCAGGTTGCTTTCAGACCCTGCCAAATCAATCAGACCCGAGGTCATAGCGATCCCAGGGTGAGCTGAACAAGCTCATCCCAAGGTCACCTTTCACAACGAGCTTTAGTAGAACGTTGTCATTTGGAGTCAGGCGACCTCAAAAGCGAGCCCACGAAGCTTGCCTTAAGATCGCATGTATGTGATGTGTGGCTTATAAAGTCTAAGTCGTGGGAGATCAGCCATAACACAAAATTTCTCTCAAAATCATCTCTCAAAGGCCTGCAGCAACTATCAATCTCTGTCCAAGGTAATCCTAATCTCTAATCCTCTTCATTCATGTTAAAAAGAGGTGTCTAAAGCATCAAAGCTATCTACATTTTATAAAGCTTCACTTGAGAACGTGAATATAGGAGGATATTGGGGATTACTTTGTTTCAAGTGCATTTTATGATAAATTGATGATTGGGGTTTGATTAGAAGAACATTGCAAGGTTGATTTGGGTTGTTTTAAAGAATTTTATGTTAGTTTAAGTTTGGTGTTACATTAAGGGCTTAGAGATTAAGTGTGGTGTTGAATTTTTTGTTAGAGATTTAAGTGTGGTGTGGAATCTTTTGCTTAGTATCTAAGTGTGGTGTGATTATTGGTGTGTGGTTTTAGAAAAATCATGGCGGGTGGTAATAAAAAATCCAAGCGAGTCTAAAAAAAAGGGGAATCATCAAGAAGTTCGGATCCCTTCGCGTTGCCTCCTCCATCAGGGAAAGGTAAGGGTGAAATAACCTCACCACCCCCATACTCGGATAACCCGAAAAGATGGCCATTGTATGGTAATAGGAAGGTTTGGTCGGAAAGGGGCATCAATTTGACGGTTTTAGCCTCCACTTTTGTTCCACATGCTATGCGAGCATTGAATTGGTTTGGTTTTGTTAGGACCCCTAACGTGGCGGCATTGGATTTGGTTAGAGAATTTTACTACGCCATGGTCCCTCACCGTTTTAGTCAAGGGATTCCAGTGATAGTTCGGGGTAGGGAGGTCCTCATTACAGCCACCAAGATCAACAAGTGGTTTGGGACTTCTCAGGAGCTAAGTGATTATGTTGACGGCATTCCCAACCATGATTTCTTTGAGCCATACAACGGATTTTTGGCCACTGACCTAAGGATGGATGAATCCTCGCTTTGGAACGACTACTGTGACTCTTTGTTGCTCAGCCAACTGAAGATAGATGCGGCATTTTGGATTATGTTATTTGACTACTCATTGACTACGAAGACCCATTGGTCCGAGCTAAGTTTTGACACCGCACGCCATCTGTTTTGTGCGAGAAACATGCTTGAAATGGACATTGGCTAGATCATTATGCAAAGCATACATAGGGGTGCGAAAACAAAAGGGCCACTGCGTTTCCCTTGCCTTATCACCCATTTTTGTGAGGAGGCAGGCATTGAATGGAATAGGGAAAAAGGCAACATGATTACTCCTACGGGTGACATAAGGAGGAAGACCTACAATGAACTTGCTAGGCGTAGAGGGGTCAGGCCAATTAGGGGTAACGTGCTCGATGATGATGACATGGGCTTTTCTGACGAAGACCTTCTCGAGGATGACACGGATGATAAAGATTATGATGGGGAGAACGTTGGGGGTGAACCAGTTAATCAGAACCCAACAATGGCTTAGATGATGCAGAGCATGAGTGCACAGCTGGAAGCCAACAATCAGTACCTTTAGGCTATGAGCCAGCAAATGAACTCAAACCACTAGGCTTATATGGGTGAATTCTCGAACATAAATCAGAGGTTTGATGATTTCCAAAGGGGTTTGGTCAACCATGGCGTCAACATCCCATTCACGTACCGAAGGGAAAATAGGCGTCCTCCCAGAGGGTCACAGCAGGCACCACCGGACCAGAACATGCCACCTCAGGACCCTAATGTTCCAAATCAGGGCCCATAGTTGTCACTCACCCGCACTTGCTTTCTTTTAATTTGTTTGTTTGTTTTAGTCTTTCATTTTAAGTACAATTGTTTTTATTTAAATATTGCTACTTCATGCACTATTATATAATTGTTTAGTTTGGATAAGTTTTTTGATTTCAGTTTTATTCCTTTATAATATCTCTTTCTATCATTTCTTTTGTATAAGGGTCAGAGTGTGGATGACCTCTTTGACTAGTTTAAGTGTTTTCGGTGTTAGATGTTGATGGGTCCAGAACTAGGGTTTTGAAGGGTTGCTCGCTAATCATGATTTATTGGGTTTTGTGATTCAGACAGGAAGTATGAGACGAATTAAGCTACATGTGGTTGCTTTTAAAGCATTAACAATTCCAAAAAAATTATAATATATTATCATAAATTGACAATTGACATGCACTTAGTCCTTTCTCTAAACAACTACACAGTTTGAAATTTCCCTTAAATAGGAGTGAAATATACCTAGAGGGGGGGGGGGGGGGGGGGGGGGGGGGGGGGTTGTGAATAGGTATAGGCTCCAAATTCTTCCAATTTAAAAATAATGCGGAATATATCAATGAAAATACACACTTGATTATATTTGACAAATTAATTGATTTCACTTATACAAGAGTTAATCAATTTACAAGATATGCAATCAATGAAAGATATGGAATATAAAGAAAAATAAAAACAAAAATGAACACAAGTGTTTTTACGTGGTAAAACCTCAAAGAGGAAACATCCACGGGTTGATACCACAACCACCGGCAAAGCAATCCACTATGTGAAAAAGGACTTACACACTCAAACTATCACTCATGATATCCGCTCAAGCTATCAACTCCTAATCTACCCTCGGGCTAGTGAATCACCAAGCCTACTTCCTATCCGAGATGTATCCTACACCTCTAGAAAGCAACTTCCTATCCAAGACGCTCACGTCTCTAGGAAGATTTCTTGCTTGCCTATCCGGATCCTCCCGACCCTAAACAAGACTCCCTTGCTTGATTATCCGAGTCCTCCCGACTCTAATCAAGACTTCCTTGCTCACTTTGCTAGAGACTTCAACCTAATGCAAGGCTATGATATAAGTGATGCAAGTGATGCAAACACAATCAAATTAAGCTAGATGATCAATCAAGCAAAATGTACATGTTCAATGATAATCTAGAATATGCTTTCAATACACAAACACAAGATTATCTAGAAATCAAGACATGCAAATCAATAAGAACAAGGTATGATTATTCAATATATCACACTAAAAACCTAGTTCTTAGATCATGAAATAAAACCTAGAAAATAATATGAGACACATCATATATTCATTTTCTAGAATCAATTTCACACAAAATCAAGTTTAGCACATATATGTTCAAAACAAATCACAAAGCTAAATCTCAATTAACAAATGATCAAACACCCCTAGCATATGATCTAACATGCTTCTCAACAAATTTCATCAATCAAATAGTAAGAATCAAAAGAAGATCAAAGATGAAATTGAAAAAGAAGAAGTTAAACAAACAACCTTGACCTCGGACTGAAAATCGATCAACTGGAAAATATGGCGAAGTCAGCTGCCTCTAGAAATACTTGGAGTTTGTAGCTCTCTTCAAGACCAACAATTTTGGTTTTTGAATCGATTGATTTCGAGTTCGTATGAGAGAGATATGATCAAAATACTAAAACTAAAATTTGAAGAAAATCTGCAGAATTCGTGAAATGTTCATCAAGATCTTCAACAAGTGTGGAGGGAAGGAGAGGGATTTAAAAAGAGGAGAGAGAAGGATTTCAGGGGCCAATCACCATGAGCCACATCACCCTCCCGTGGGGGGTGCGTGAGGCTCACGGGGGCAAAGAGCCCCTCTGGCCGTGAGCCTCACGGCCTCCCTCACGGCGTGGGCAAGGTGGCTCACGGCCTCCCACACCTCTCTCGCGCACTCTCCGGTTCTTCAGCCATATCTCGGGCATCCGAACTCCGATTTCGAATCTGTTTTCAGATTACAAATCGTGACTCCCTCACGCACGACTACGACTATAAAAATTTGAAAAATGGTTGAGAAATCATCTCGGAAAACGATGATGAAGTCAACTCAACGAATGAGAACGAAAAGTAGCATAGTCACATTGTTTGGACTCGAAACCTTATGAATGAGTAACCGAAATGACCGGAACTCAATAAGGTATTAAACAAGAACATGTTCAAGTCCTAAACATAAAATACACAAACAAATAAACACATATTCACACAAGCATGCCATATCAAAGAGATAGTCACAAAGCATGCAATTCTACAATGTTTATCTATTAAAGAACAATGCATGAGCATACTATGAAGCGTGTGAAAGTGTTATACAAAATGTTTGAACCACGATGCAGGGACACACATGTATGAATTGTGTGTGTGTGCGCTAACGCCTTGCAAGAGGATAGGAGTCAAGATATACCTTTGACGCTTTTCACCTCTTGAAGACGACTTTTGCACTAGACGTTGCTCTTCTCATTTTAAGCTTCCTTTCTTCAAAGAATATCCTAAGCAACAACTAATACATAATATGGAGTGTTTTGCAATGAAATCAAGCCAATACAAATCATAAACCTTACACAGTTACTAGATGTCTCTGTTGTCGCCCACAACACCACATCTCCTTGCATTTTCAACATAGAATGAGGACTACAAAATTGTACTTGTATTATGTGGATCTAAAGATGTGCTCAAAGACTCTACATGAGAAGAGAAAATAATTGGACAACCCTGTGGTATGTGGATGATTAAAAATAATAATTTAAAACGAATAAATGACAGTGTAAATAACTTGTACGATTGATGCTTCCCTAATCATATTGCTTTCCACCGTATCTGTAAAAGAAGAAGTCCGAATTTCGAATTAATCAGGTGGTACTTCTCTTTGATGCGTCCATTGACATTCAGATTAATATCGATATATCCCAGTGATTCCTACATAAATTACATAGAACGCAAAGAGTAGTTACAAGCTCATTTTGTGGAAGAAACCCTTATAAAGTTACAAGTATTTTTTGGAAGAAACCCTTAAGTAGTTACTGATGCCGTAAAAGTAGGTACAAGCTAATTTTTGGGAAAAACCTTTAAGTAGTTACAAGGCCGTAAAAGTAGTTATCGATGCCGTAAAAGTAGTTACCGATACTGTAAAAGTAGTTACAAGGTAATTTTTTTGGAAAAAGCTTTAAGTAGTTACCAAGCCGTAAAAGTAGTTACCGATACCGTAAAAGTAGTTACAAGCTAATTTTTTTGGAAAAGCCCTTAAGTAGTTACCAAGACGTAAAAGTAGTTACCAATACCGTAAACGTAGTTACCAATACCGTAAAAGTAGTTACAAGATAATTTTTGGGAAAAACCCTTAAGTAGTAACCAAGCCGTAAAAGTAGTTACCGATGCCGTAAAAGTAGTTACAAGGTAATTTTTTTGGAAAAGCCCTTAAGTAGTTACCAAGTCGTAAAAGTAGTTACCCATGCCGTAAAAGTAGTTATCGATGCCGTAGAAGTAGTTACAAGCTAATTTTTGGGAAAAACCCTTAAGTAGTTACCGACACCGTAAAAGTAGTTACCAACGCCGTAAAAGTAGTTACCGACACCGTAAACGTAGTTACCAATACGTAAAAGTAGTTATAAGGTATTTTTTTTGGAAAAGCCCTTAAGTAGTTACCATGCCGTAAAAGTAGTTACCGATGCCGTAGAAGTAGTTACAAGCTAATTTTTGGGAAAAACCCTTAAGTAATTACCAACGCTGTAAAAGTAGCTACCAATATCGTAAAAGTAGTTACAAGGTAAATTTTTTTGGAAAAGCCCTTAAGTAGTTACCAAGCCATAAAAGTAGTTATCCATGCTGTAAAAGTAGTTACAAGCTAATTTTTGGGAAAAACCCTTAAGTAGTTACCATGCCGTAAAAGTAGTTACTGATGCCGTAGAAGTAGTTACAAGCTAATTTTTAGGAAAAACCTTTAAGTAGTTACCAAGCCGTAAAAGTAGTTACAATATCGTAAAAGTAGTTACAAGGTAATTTTTTTAGAAAATCCCTTAAATAGTTACTAAGCCGTAAATGTAGTTACCCATGCCGTAAAAGTAGTTACAACCTAATTTTTGGGAAAAACCCTTAAGTAGTTACCAAGCCCTAAAAGTAGTTACCGATACCGTAAAAGTAGTTACAAGCTAATTTTTGGGAAAAACCCTTAAGTAGTTACCAAGCCGTAAAAGTAGTTACCGATACCGTAAAAGTAGTTACAAGGTAATTTTTTTGGAAAAGCCCTTAAGTAGTTACCAAGCCGTAAAAGTAGTTACCCATGCCGTAAAAGTAGTTACGATCTAATTTTTGGGAAAAACCCTTAAGTAGTTACCGATACTGTAAAAGTGGTTACAAGCTAATTTTTGGGAAAAACCCTTAAGTAGTTACCCACGCCGTAAAAGTAGTTACCCACGCCATAAAAGTAGTTACCAATTCCGTAAAAGTAATTACAAGGTAATTTTTTTG
This sequence comes from Acer saccharum, assembly GCA_030490815.1. Classification (NCBI taxonomy): domain Eukaryota; kingdom Viridiplantae; phylum Streptophyta; class Magnoliopsida; order Sapindales; family Sapindaceae; genus Acer; species Acer saccharum. The sequence continues at coordinate 29,065,366 of CM059867.1, forward strand.
GAAAAGCCCTTAAGTTGTTACCAAGCCGTAAAAGTAGTTACTTATGCCGTAAAAGTAGTTACATGCTAATTTTTGGGAAAAACCCTTAAGTAATTACCGAGCCCTAAAAGTAATTACCGATACCCTAAAAGTAATTACCGATATCGTAAAAGTAGTTACAAGCTAATTTTTGGGAAAAACCCTTAAGTAGTTACCAAGCCGTAAAAGTAGTTACCGACGCCGTAAAAGTAGTTACCAATACCGTAAAAGTAGTTACAAGGTAATTTTTTTGGTAAAGCTCTTAAGTAGTTACCAAGCCGTAAAAGTAGTTACCCATGCCGTAGAAGTAGTTACAAGCTAATTTTTGGAAAAAACCGTTAAGTAGTTACTAAGCCCTAAAAGTAGTTACAAGCTAATTTTTGAAAAAACCCTTAAGTAGTTACTAAGCCGTAAAAGTAGTTACCGATACCGTAAAAGTAGTTACAAGCTAATTTTTTTGAAAAAGCCCTTAAGTAGTTACTAAGCCGTAAAAGTAGTTACTAAGCCGTAAAAGTAGTTACCCATGCCATAAAAATAGTTACAAGCTAATTTTTGGGAAAAATCCTTAAGTAGTTACCAAGCCCTAAAAGTAGTTACCGATACCGTAAAAGTAGTTACAAGCTAATTTTTGGGAAAAACCCTTAAGTAGTTACCAAGTCGTAAAAGTAGTTACCGATACCGTAAAAGTAGTTATAAGATAATTTTTGGGAAAAACCCTTAAGTAGTTACCAAGCCATAAAAGTAGTTACCGGCGCCGTAAAAGTAGTTACAAGGTAATTTTTTTGGAAAAGCCTTTAAGTAGTTACTAAGCCGTAAAAGTAGTTACCGATGCCGTAAAAGTAGTTACAAGCTAATTTTTGGGAAAAAACCTTAAGTAGTTACCCATACCGTAAAAGTAGTTACCCATGCCGTAAAAGTAGTTACAGGCTAATTTTTTGGAAAAAACCCTTAACTAGTTACCGTACCCGTAAGAGTAGTTACCACAGCCGTCAAAGTAGTTACAATCTAATTTTTTAGAAAAACCCTTAAGTAGTTACCAGACCTGTAAATGTAGTTATCGCTGCCGTTAAAGTAGTTACCACAGCTATAAAAGTAGTTACAGGCTAATTTTTTTTGGAAAAACCCTTAAGTAGTTACCAGACACATACAAGTAATTATCACGGCCGTAAAAGTAGTTACAAACTAATTTTTTGGAAAAACCCTTAAGTAGTTACCATAGCCATAAAAGTAGTTACCAATGCCCTAAAAGTAGTTACCATGAAAAAATAATAATAAAATAATTTAATTTATTTTAATGGAAAATATTTTTTTATATTATTTTTTATATTATTTTTTAATATTAAATAATTTTTTATTATTATTTTATCTTTTATTATTTATTTTTATTATTAATAAAGTCAAATCAATGAATATATATTATTATTTTAATAAGGTATGGGCAATAGCAGGTTTGAAACCTGTACTATTCACTTCAAAACACTATTTTTTTTTGCTTGTATGCAGTGATTTTAAATCACTGCATAGTAGTCGGTCCCTAGCAAATGTCGGGTACTTTAGTACAATTTGTCTTGTTATTATATTCGTGGACTCGTGGGTCCCATACGATGGGCCGATTGAAAATCACCAACTCTCTCTTCCTAAAGAAATTAAATTGAAAGGCTCTGCTAAGTGCTAATAGCCTAATATCTATCTATCATTGTTCTCTCGACTTTCTCATTTTCTATCTCAAATGGAGATTACATCCACTACTGCCTTCCTTTCTAGTTTGGTTACGATTGCTATAGCATGGATGTTGATGATGGTAGTGAACTGGGTTTGGTTGAGGCCAAAGAAGCTAGAGAAGTTTCTCAGACAACAAGGTTTCTCAGGAAACTCCTACAGACTTTTTCATGGAGACATGAAAGAGATGTTAGCCATGAGAAAACAGTCAACAATTTCAAAACCCATCAACCTCTCCGACTCTCAAGTCCATAATATTGTCCCAAGAATCCTGCCTTTCAACCATCATATCAACGCCATCTACGGTACGCCCCTCCCTTCAAAAATTTTATTTATTTATTACAAGTTTTAATTAAATATGACCGGCTATTGTTTTTCTACCTATGATCACCGCCTCACCGGCCGTTATTTAATATTATTTTACTTTTTAATTATCTGATATTTCGAGCGGTACCGACGATCTTTCCTGTTTATTATTATTATTAAAAATCATTCTCTAATTTGACTATTTGAATTATCGGCCGACAAGGCGACAACCTTCTAGTTTCATGAGGATAATTACTATGAACTAGTTATATGCAACAAAATCTTTCTTCACGACTTTTTGCTGGAGTGATATAGAAAGTTGAGTTTTATATATATATATATAAAATCAAATGCAAGATCCTATACAAAAAATCCGTGTGGTTTCATTGATTCCAATTGAAATCAGTGAAACCGTACGAAAAATTCATGCAATATCACGTAATATATATATATACACACACTTCAGTGTGCACTGATGTAAATATATAAGGATAATGAATGTGAGCCACTCATTATGGAGAAGTTTTAAAATAGATCAGCTAAAATTAAAAATAAATAAACCCCCTTCTTATTTCAGCAATCATCATTCGATAGATTCCTAAATCCCTCACTTTTTCTTTCTTTTCCACTTTCCCAAATCTCAAACCCTAACCTCTCTCTTCTCTAAAATCTAAAAGTAAATTCCCTCAACTTTATTCTTTTTTATTTATTTACTTAGAATGAATTTGATCTTAGGTTTTGTATTTTATTATAGAGATTTAGGTTTTGTTTTTTTTAATGTGTCTCCTTATCGGATAATAAAGTTAGAAAAAAGAACAAAATCTTAGGAAAGCTAAGATTTATTTTAATTTTGTGGATTTGAAAAGAAAAATATACACCAAAATTTTTTATTATGTGGTTCACTAGTGGTCCACACCACTATCTCTTATGAGGTATATCCTTGATGTTTTTTTTTTTTTTCTCTCTCTCATTTCGTTTTAATTTGATTATTACAAAGAAAAATTTTGCTTAGCAATTAGTTCAAAATTTTAGGATTTTTAAATAAGAAAAAAAAATTATATTAGCCCACCCCCAAAAAATTTTCCAGCTACATCCATATATATATATATATATATATATATATATATATATATAGTCTTTCTACTGTCAATTCGTCCTAATATAAAATATATCCAGGGACGAAAAATGTGGACCACAGATTATTGAGAAGTTTTGACAAGTGCATACACTTTAAGTCAAAGTATGTAAATCTAATGATTCACATTTTTCGTTTTGATATATTTTATATCAGGACGAACTGACAATAGAAAAACTATATATATATATATAAAGTGGTTCTCTCATACATAAAGTAAGAACATCTATGAAATTCATTAATTTAAATGAATTTTGATATGAATTTTTTTATAAATGATAAATTCAATGAAATCTACTGGTACACAAAATTTCAAAACTTTTCAAAAAATACAATTATTTTTCCCCGATTTTGTTAAATATAAAGCATTGAAAAAAAAGCAAAAATGAAAAAAAAAAAAAAAATAGTTGTATTACTTACAAAAATTTAAAATTTTGTTTACAAGTAAATTTCATTGAACTTATCATCCATAAAAAATTTCAAATCAAAATTCATTTGAATCGATGGATTTTATAGAGGTCCTTACGACCTTGATGAAATCATATCGATTTTTATGAATTTTGATTTATTTATTTTTTTTGTAAATGATAAATTTAATAAATTATATTTATGAATAAAATTTGAGAATTGTTTCGAACACTAGAACTATTTTTCTTGCTTTTTTCTATATTTCACCCAAATTTCAAATGCCTTCATATTTAACAAAATTGTGATAAATAGTTATAGTACTTGAAAAATTCTGTAATTTTATTAATTGATAGATTTTTTTGAACTTATCATCCATAAAATAAAATTTTAAAAAAAAAATCAGATCAAAATTTATAAAAATCGATATGATTTCATCAAAATCCTTAACAAATTAAATAAATATCACTTAGAAGAAATCACTTATATATATATATAATTTATTATTTCTTAAAAGAAAATATTATTTTATTAAGGGTATTCTTCACTGTTCCGCATCTTGAAGGAAGACGTGTTTTATCTTCTTATCTTTTGTTTGTTTTCTGTGGGGACCAAAAAGGTTGACTACATTGTCACTACTCACTAATATTCAAAAATAACCACGTAAAATTTAAAAAATTCGGTTTTAACTCCTTATCAAAGTTTAACCATTAATAACCATTTAAAAAAAAAAAAAAAAAAAAATCAGTATATAACAAAAAAAAAAAAAATTTTAATCTGTGGAAATTTTTTGAAAAACTTGAAATCTTTGAGAAATTTGTGAAATGTTGAAAAAAAAAAAAAAAAAAACAGGAAATGTTGAAAAACAAGTGAAATATGATAAATAAATAAATAAATAAAACGTGAAATCATGTTATATTTTTTTCCAATGTAAAATTACTGACACAGCCTCTCTAAAATCATGTTTTTTTACTTTTTATATTATAAAATTATAGAAACATCTCTCTAGGGGATTTTTTGGTACTTTGCGAGTTTGCTCTTCATCACTTAGGGTTTTTTTTTTTCACTTTCTTCTATGAACAGTGCTGCCGACGAGGGAAGAGCGGCGTCGACTGGGCTCGCGATGCCCATGCGACTTTACCTGGGGTCGTGATGTCTAGGCAGCACACCCCCTAGCCGCATGGGCCCGGCAGCACCTTTGCCGGGTGGTGCATGCCCGGGCAACGCCGTATAGCGAAGAGTTTGACAAGAGAGAGAGAGGGTGAGAGAGTTTGGAGATAGTTTTCATATGAGGGTATTCAGTTAATTTCTCAAAAATATGATTATTAACCGTTAAACTTTCATATGTAGTTAAAAACCAAAATCTAATGTTTTGAGTGGCTATTTGTTTTAGGTATGCTTGACGCTCTCTTCTAATACAATTCCCATTTTGACAAACTCTCAATGTTTACTTTTTGGACATAAAACTGAACATCAAAAAAAGAAAAATAATTTATTTGATCATTAATACATGGTAAAATAACAGTTAAAAAAGAATTAGTGGAAATCAAATAAAAATACAACTTTCAAAACTTTAGTGTGAATAGATTTTTTATCTTTTTATCAACTTAAGTTAATTGATACTTACATAAGTTGTGTATAATTCCCGGTACAAAAAGAAAATTACAAGTTTTGGTCCTTCAATGGTCCTGAGGTCTATAACATTACAGATCTTAGACATATATGTTTGTTTAATTTTGTAAGCTCTCTGTAAAGATGGTCTGATTAGAGAAATAAATTATCTAAAAGGATTAAGATCATCAATTGCAACTTAGCTTTTGAAGTTACTGCTAGTTACCAGAATATACTCAATTTTCTATCTATTATGTGGAGTTGGTGCTTTTGATACACGAGTTGAGATTAAATTGATAAGCTAGGTTAATGTCATTTCTCGTAAATCCAAGTGATAGTGTATGAGAATTGGGTCATCATCTAGTGCTAATGTATTTGATCCATCCAAATTATGATACAGGAATTGGTAAATTCCGACATATCTTTAATATTGAAAGGCCAATAAATAACTGAACACACAAGAAGCTTATGGCCTTAATTATTTGGCCTCTAATATAGAGTTTTTGTTTGTCATGTTACTCATGTACGTTGGTGAGATTTTCTAGGCATAGAAATGCTATCGTATATTGATTATCATATATGTATAATAGAGTATTTTACATATATAATATTCTTATAGCAAGAATAACAATTAGATATAACAAATTAACTAATTATTATGTCCGAAATGCAGGCAAGAAGTCATTCATATGGAACGGTCCAACACCAAGCATAAACATTGCAGACCCAAAAATGATAAGAGATATATTGTTCAAGCAAGAAATCTTTCAAAAACCCAAAGCAAACTCAGTTGCTAAGTTGTTTTTGAGTGGCATGGTGACTTATGACGGTGAGCAGTGGTTCAAAGTCAGAAAGATTGCCAACCCAGCTTTCCATCAACACAAGTTGAAGGTTCATTTTATTCCGATCCATCTATCACACATTACTAGTTCTACTGATTCTTTATATGTATATTAATTATATATGTCGTATGTCTTTGCTTTCTGAATAGGATATGTTTCCAAGCATTTATTGGAGTTGCAATGAGATGATAAGTAAATGGAAGATTTTGGTATCAAAGGAAAACCGTCACGAATTAGATGTGTGGCCTTATATTCAAACATTCACAGCGGATGTTATATCTCGGACAGCATTTGGCAGTAGCTATGAAGATGGAAGGAAAATATTTGAACTCATAAGACAACAAATCAATAATTTGACTGAAAGTATTCAGTTCTCTTTCATCCCAGGATGGAGGTAATTGAAAGTAATTAATGTAGTTTTCAATTTGTTCGATCTTATTATTAATTTGCTTGACATTTTGCTATAGCTAGAAAGTCTCCTTGCAGTTTATCAGATCAATCTCGTTTAGAACATTCCTTGTTTAAATTTATATGTGTTTTTATAAGTGAAAGCGTTTTCGCTAAAGCAATTTTGTTGGCAAATGCATAGATATTAATGATGATTTATATTGTAGGTTTTTCACTAAAACATTTTTGTGTATGTTGTAGGTTCTTGCCAACTGCAACAAACAGAAGAATGAGAAGCAATTATAATGAAACTCGAGCACTGATTAAAGGAATAATACATAAAAAAGAAGAGGCAATAAAACTTGGAGAAGCAAGTACCAATGATGATTTATTGGGTATGTTAATAGAATCAAATAACAAAGAGATTCAAGATCATCGAAAGAAGGAAACTGGAATGAGCATTGAAGAAGTGATTGAGGAGTGCAAGTTATTCTATATTGCTGGGCAGGAAACTACTGGATCTTTGCTTATTTGGACCATGGTTTTGTTATGCATGCACCCACGTTGGCAAGAACTTGCAAGAGAAGAGGTTTTCCAAGTTTTTGAGAATGAGAAACCGAAGTTCGATGATCTAAACCACTTGAAAGTAGTAAGTCAATTCAACTTGATCTTTATTTTTTTTCACTAGTACGTACTCATAATATGTGAAAGTGAATTTATATTTGTTTGCAGGTAAACAAAATTCTCCATGAGGCACTTAGATTATATTCACCCGTGACTTTTCTTACCCGGACGAGTTATAGGGAGACCAAACTTGGAGAAATCAATATACGACCAGGAATTTTACTTTCATTACCAATAATGATGGTTCATCATGATCATGAATACTGGGGTGATGATGCAGATGAGTTCAACCCAGATAGATTTTCTGAAGGAGTTTCAAAGGCATCAAAGAATAATGAAGTCTCGTTCTTCCCATTTGGTGGGGGTCCTCGAATTTGCATCGGACAAAACTTTGCACTTATGGAAGCAAAATTGGCTCTGGCAATGATTTTGCAAAATTTCTCTTTTGAGCTTTCTCCGGCTTATGTCCATGCTCCCACTCGTGGTGGAACTGTACAACCACAGTATGGAGCTCACTTGATTTTACATAATATATAGTGTATCGGTGTATGTAATATATATTAGAGTGTTTAAAAACTATTGATGGATGAATATTTCATATCGGCTTAAGCTTTTGAGTCTCATGGTTTTTAACTTGGCGAGTATCAAAGCTTTGTTATACCAGAGGGTCCTGAGTTTGATTGGCCGTTTGTTTTTTCCATTTAACAGTACTTAATGAGTTAAAGTGAACAGTTGTTTTGTTTGTTTTTTCAAATGGTTAAACAATTTAAAAATACATCAAAACGGCATAAAAAAAAAGTAACAAATACTAACTTTTCACTTAATTCCAAATAATTGTATTATATTTAAAATAGTTCATTCCAAGATTATCCTTCCAAAGATAATTATTTCCAATATTACCATTGTTATAGATAAAAATCGTCATAGAGGACACGTCATTATAATGAGAAGGTTAGCATAGCCACGTAAGCAGAAAGTCAAAAAAAGTCAACTTAGGGAACAAAACCTTCTAGAGGATGATTTATTCGGCATCAACTAAGGTAAACCCGATTAGAGCCGAGTGAGGCTACTCGGGCAATAAAACCTAATCGGGCATACTCAGTACCCAACAAAGAAGATAGACTACAAATATTATCCTTTTAAGCACAAAGGCAGAATCAGCAACTGGTAGCTCTAAAGTAACTATGGTACAGCTACCTAGAGTCCGAAAAGGAAACAGACAAGTTCTCCGCGCATAAGGAAATTAGAGTCCTACCTAGATTTGGATCTAGTTGAATTAAAGCACGTTGCAAATATTAAACAGGAAAACAAGTCCTAAAAGGACTCCATAGCCACCCGCAACTTGTGGACCACGACACCAAACCCTAGTGGTACCTACAAACCCTAATATCATCATGTATAAATACCCCGGCAAGACATAAAGAGAGGGGTACGTGAGAATTAGCGAGAAAGACCGGAGTGTGTATTTTTGCAATAATCATAGTGAATTTGACTACATTGCTAAGGCAACAACCCGTGGATGTTTCTCCGATCATCAGAGTTTTACCATGTATTTTGTGTCTTTCGTTGTTAACTCTTTCATTCCTATTATTTCGTTCATAATTACAGGTTTTTTGCTGAGATAAACTATTGACTGATTGACTACGAAAAATCACCGTCAACAATTGGCGTTAGAAGGAGGGGGGAGACAAAGTAGGACGTTCAAACCCCTTTTTGAACTTACATCGAAGACCCTTGTGAAATAATGGCTAGCGAAAGAGATGGCAGCGATTCCAGATACAGTCGAGGACTACCAGATAATGAGTTAGAGGATGACACTACTAATGTTGTGGATGTTACCCTAACAACTGCAGATCAATCAACTGCCATAGCCGGCATTCAGCGTTTCCCTCCAACCAACGAAGAGATCGTCCAACGTGTAAGGTTGATAATTAGTGTTGGCATTAATTCCATATCAAAACGTGTTTTACTTGTAATGTTTAGTGGTTAGTAAATGAAGGATTTCGAAGACGAAGGACGTCTCAACCATTATTCGTTCAAGTTGCCGGCTTTTAAGAGTTTCGGACATTATCGGTCTACAAAGGTAATTGGTCAAAAAGACCTCTCTCTCTCTCCTCCTATTTCTTCCCTCTCTCTCTCATTTTGAATTTCCAAGAAGAAAATTTCAGAATTCCCGTCTAGAGTTCTCTCCAATTTTTCCAAACTTCAAAACACCATATCTTCCTCATCCGGAGTCGGATTTGAGTGATTCAAGTTGGAGAGTGTTCGTATTTGAGTCCTCTAACATCTCCAAGTGATTTGGTGGCTGATTGATCGTGATTTCAAGTGGTTGGACACTGAAATTCGCACCAGCTGCAGAATTCGAGGTTTGAGTCTCAACTTTGGGATTTCTTGTTATTTCACCTTCCATTTGCTTGGGGTTTCTTCTTCTATATATATGTTATTGTTTTATGAAAGCTATTTGAAAAGGTAGCTTGATTATCATTCCAATTGAAACTCAATTTGTGGACTTATGTTGACTAGATTTTATGATTCTAGGTTTTACATTTGTTTGTGAGTTGTATTGTGATTAGAATGGCATCTTAGGTTGTTTGATACTTAATTGAATTAATTTTGTGTTAAAATGACTTTGAGATTTGATTTGGTCCTTTGATTGAAGAAATCAAGGATTTGTGTATTTGTTTGTGATTTAGAGAATATAGGTTTTGATTGATGTAAATCTCAAAACCTTGCTCTATATTTTTGTCTAGTATATTGATTGATTTTAATCTCATATATCTAGACTTTGATTGTATATTGATAGCATCTTGAATTAGGACTTAATGAACATTTTGTGATTCAAGTGTTATATGTGTGAATGAGACTTTGAGTATATGTGTTAGGTGTTTCACATGCTTAGGTTTCTATTCATGGATTTTTGCATCTAGACTTGATTAATTGTGTTTTCACATGTTTAGGTCTATTTGCGCCATAGAATGTATTGATCACATGTTCTATGTTGAAATGAATGTTTGCATCATTTGCATTCACATGATCACACTAGGAAGTCCTTGTAAAAGGCATGAAGTCTTGGTTAGAGTCGGGATGACTCGGATAGCCAAGCAAGAAGTCTTGCCTAGAGTCGGGATGACTCGGATAGGTAAGCAAGAAGTCATGGCTAGAGTCGGGAGGACTCGGATAGTCATGCATGGGAGGCTCCCTAGAGGCAAGAGTGCCTTGGATAGGGAGTTGGCTAACATATTGGTAGGCCTAGGCGTATGGTTAGACATAGACTCCGATAGAGCGGGGTACACGGGATGTGTATGCACTCTTGAGGAATTTCTAATCTACCATCGATGTTGGTTGAGTGTGTTGTCCAATATATGGTGGTTCCGCATCATTGAGGGATTCCATACTTTCCAATAGGGTTGGGTAGGCTTAGACTTCACTAGGTTGGGTGAGCTAAAGATTGGTCACTTTGTGAATGTTCTATGTTTACTTTCCAATAATATAGTACCCAATGGTTGTAATTCAACCCGTGGATGTTTCCTCCTTGGAGGTTTTACCACGTTAAAAAATCCCTTGTGTTAATTCTTTCTATCTCTTCTCTTATATTTTAATTGTATATTTTATTGTCTTGATTCATAATATTGACTTGTGATGTATTTTGAATCAAGTCTTTGTATAGTGTGATTAGTGTATTCATTCTATAGATCAATTTGTATCTTTGATTCTTTTGTATATTGTAATATTTGTTTAGTGACATTTTGCTCACTCTTGTAACACATTGAACATCTTATGAAATACAAGTTTATTTTGTTGTTATGATTATTTGATATTTTACCTCACATGACTTGTTGATATACTTAGACATTTCAATTATGATTGTGTCATCATATTGTCTATGTATGTCTATCTTGGATTATAGTGTTGTGTGTAAGGCTACCTTGAGGGACAAACGGATGTTTGTTCAAGGGTTTGAAAAAAGGTGTAAAAACCTATTCACCCCCCCCCCCCCCCCCCCCCCCCCCTCTAGGTATGCTTTAAGCAATTTAACTTCGTTTGTGTACATTCACAACGGTTTCGGGCCTCTTTACAGTAGCTCATATCTGATGCGGCTAGACAAGGGGTTAACCTTTCTACTACAGAGGGTTTAACCTCGCCCCATATTCTACTTACCCCAGATCAGCAGACAGGAAGATTGCGTTCCACAGTGGTTGTCCCAACACCAGACACATCCTCAAAGATGGGTCAAGGCTTGACGGATCAGCCTGAGACACTGTCCGAAAGACAAGCCCGGGGCAGTAGAGAGCATAGAGAGGAAGGCTACTCTGACAGGAGGTATGACCTTGATCGAGCGGGGCGGTATCGAAGCCAACTAAAGAGGTGTACCCACCGGAGAGAACGGTCATTGTCTTTAGGAGAAAGCGAGCAATACCATCACCACAAGCGCCGAAGAGGCACAGTTCGACTGCATGGCTTGAATCAAGAAATCAGGGAACATGAACCCGAAAAGAAGGGACAAAAGCTAACCATCAGCCAGAACTTTAACGCGATGGGGGAACCGGAAGGAGACAGGGACATACTCATACAGAGTTTGAGCCGAGAGGTTCAAAACAATCGTCGGCAGATTAATGCTTTGGTTAGGCGTTATGGACATAATGAACTGTCAGATGATGAATCTGGCAATCCTTTCACCAACGGAGTTCTACGAATGCCTTTCCTAGAAAGGTTCAGGATGCCACATGTGGAGTAATTCAAAAGGATACTGACCTGAAGGAACATGTTAGGAGATATAAAAGCGACATGGCCCAGTACATCCACAGTGATGCCCTACTATGTCTAAATTTCCCGCAAACACTCGGGGATCTAGGTTTTCAGTGGTTCGACAGATTGCCAGTAGCAAGCATAAGCAGTTTCGGTGAGCTGAGCAAGGTTTTCTCAAGGTAGTTCCTTGGGAATGTACACAGAAAGAAGTCATTGGCGCACTTATCTTAGCTCAAGCAAAGGAAAGATGAGTCACTAAAGAAATACTTTGGGAGGTTCGGCCAGGAAATGTCAGAAATTGGAAGTGCGAACAATGGCATTTATCAATAACTTTCAGAATGGCCAATTATCTTTTGATTTAAGGAGAGCTCGCCTGACCAGTTATGCTGATATGATGGACATGGCTGGGGGTTATGCCTTAGCCGAAGAAGAAGAAATTGCAACGGGAGGTTATTTTGTACATGGTGGGCGCCCAGAAGGATCTAAGGCAAAAAATCAGACCAAGGTGCGGAATACAAAAGGTGACAAGCAAAAGAACAAAATACAGGATGGTCGGGACGACCGTCGGGCTTATGACCCAAAAACAGACCAGCCGCACCAGAAATTTCAAAGTAGATACACAAATTACACCCCGTTGAAGAAAGATCAAGAAGAGGTATTGGCAATCCTGGAAGAGAAGAATATGTCCAAAGAACCTCCTAAACAGTCGTCTTACTACAAAATATTGCAGATTCCATAAAGAAAATGGACATGAGACATCCAAGTGCTTCCAGCTCAGAGATCATATCGAAACCTTCATCAGAAAGGGACACTTGAAAGATATTGTCTTAAAGAAAGCCGACAGGGCAGATGGACAGAAAGATAGCCAGCAGGAAGGACGAGGAAGGAAGCAAAGTCTGAAGAAAACTGAAGATGAAGGAGCAATCAACACCATTTTCTGTGGACCGACAACTGGTAAAAGCAATAGGGAGAGGACTCAGGAAATCCGGGAAGCAATGAAAGCCCGAAGAGACCTCAATGTTAATTCCATTGAACCCGACCCAAAAAGGATCATGGAAGGTTGGGACCCAATTATATTCACGGAGGCTAACTCACATGTAGTAGATGTAAGGCCGAACGACGCACTGGTCATTAGCGCTCGGATCGGTCATAGGGAAGTCCATCGGATCTTGATCGACAATGGAAGCTCGGCAGATGTTTTAAGTACAGAAGTGTATGACCAGCTGAGATTGGATAGAAAGGATTTGCAACCCTTTCATACCCCACTCCGAGGATTCAATGAAGTGGAAGTAGGGTCGCTTGGCACGGTAAAACTACCAGTTAAGATCGGGAAAGCCCCTTGCCAGAAGACAATGCTACTTGACTTTGTAGTCATGGACACAGAAAATTAGCCGTATAATGCTCTACTGGGCCGACCATTCTTGAATAAAACTAAGGCAGTAACAGCTATGTATGCCCTCATGATGAAGTTCACAACGGAGTGCGGAGTAGGAGTGGTCAAAGGGTCATAAGAGATGGCACGAAGGGCGAATCTATCGGTCTACAAAGATAGGGAGGTACACCAAGTGTGCGCAGTATTAGTCGAGCAAGCCACCAAGGGATCAAAGGAACAAGCAGAAACACCGAAGGAATTCGAACTTGACCCTAAAGAAAAACCTGAAGCTAAAAAAGATGAACTAATGAAAGAGGTGATGTTAGATCCTGAGCAGCCGAGTAGAACAGTCAAGATAGGGGCAAACCTAAGTGAACACATAAAAGCCGAGCTGACCGCACTGTTGAGAGATTACAAGGATGTATTCACATAGAGTCATGAAGATATGCCTGAGATAGACACGAAAGTGATATCACATTACCTGTCCGTCAATCCAGAGTTCCGACCAGTGGTGCAAAAGAGGCGACTGTTCAACCCAGAGAGAAGCACAACTATCAAGAAGAAGGTAGAAAAGTTGCTCTCTGCAGGATCAATAAGGGAAGTCAAGAACCTGGAATAGGTGGCCAATGTAGTATTGGTCAAAAAGAAAAAAAATCAATGGAGAATGTGCGTTGACTTCACAAATCTAAACAAAGCATGCCCGAAAGACAGTTTTCCCTTGCCAAGAATTGACCAATTAGTAGATGCAACAGTGGGACACGAGTTATTAAGTTTCATGGACGCTTACTCGGGATACAATCAGATCCGGATGAACAAAGCGGATAAAGAAAAAATGGCTTTCACCACAGATCAGGGTTTATATTGCTATAAGGTAATGCCATTCGGGTTAAAGAATGCTGGGGCGACATATCAGAGGCTAGTGAACAGAATATTTGCTCGACAGATTGGGAGAAACATGGAAGTCTATGTAGACGACATGTTGACCAAGAGTGTCACAGCGGAAAAGCATTCAGAAGATTTGAAGGAAACTTTCGATGTCCTAAGGAAGTATAAGATGAAGCTTAACCCGAATAAGTGTGTGTTCAGGGTACCGTCGGGAAGGTTTTTGGGTTTCCAGGTCCATCAAAGAGGAATCAAGGTAAACCCCGAAAAGATTAAGGCATTAGAAGAAATGGCCTCACCGCAGAGACTGATAGGATGTCTTGCCTCACTCAAATGGCTCATCGCAAAATCAACAGATAGGTGTACCCCATTCTTTAGAGCGATAAAAAGGGAAAAAGACTCGAATGGAGCGAAGAATGTGAAACAGCCTTCCAGAAGTTGAAAAACTATTTGGGACAAGCACCCATTCTCTCGAAACCAATAGTCGAGGAAACCTTGTACTTGTACCTTTCGATCAAAGAGGTGGCAACGAGTTTAGTACTGATTTGACTAGAGGAAGGAGTGTAAAAGCCAGTGTATTACACAAGCAAGGTATTGTTACCAGCCGAAACCAGGTACTCACCAGTTGAGAAAGTAGCACTCATACTAATCACGACGGCAAGGAAATTGAGGCCTTATTTTCAAGCACATACGATAGAGGTATACACTGACTGCCCGCTGAAACTTATCTTACAAAAGCCAGAACTGTCAAAAAGGCTGACCAAATGGGCGGTAGAGCTAAGTGAATTCGACATCAAATATACCCCAAAGACAGCAATCAAGGGGCAGGCGGTGTCAAATTTTGTAGTAGGATTCACTGAGCCAGATGTCGAGGTAAGAAGAATGATGGAAGGTGAAGAGGTGAATAATTTTCAGTGGAATTTACATGTAGACGGGTCATCAAACACCCATAGCAGCGGGGCAGGAATAGTCATAACAACCCTAGAGGGGGACATTGTGGAGTGTACCATGAGGTTTGATTTCAAGGCAACCAACAATCAAGCCGAGTATGAAGCTCTGTTGGCCGGCTTAAGAGTGTGCATAGCATTGGGAGCGGATGAGTTAGAAATTTTCAGCGATTCATAGGTAATGGTTAACCAGGTACTGGACGAATACCAAGCAAGAGATGGGCACATGATAACTTATCTAGACATTGCAAAAAGATTGCTCAGAAGATTCAAGAAATACAAAGTCTCTCAGATCCCTCGGGAAGAAAACGAAAAGGCAGATGCCTTATCCAAATTAACATCAACTACTACTTGTATCAGGTCCAAAGCAATACCGGTGGCACACCTGACTAGACCAAGCCAAGCACAACAGAACCCAGGGAAATCACGATAGCAGAAATCCGACCAAGTCCGGATGACTGGACGACTCAGCTCAGGAGATACTTGGAAGAAAACATATTACCAAAAGATACCGCAGAAACCAAGCGCATCAAATACAGATCAACCCGGTACACAATTCTGAATGGCGAGTTATATAGGAGAGGATTTTCCAAAGCATTGCAAAGGTGTGTCGCTGGTAAAAAGGCCAATCAGATCCTAAAGGATGTTCACAGTGGGGTGTATGGAAACCATACTGGGGGTAAGAGCCTAACACATAAAGTACTTAGGCAAGGGTTCTACTGGCCGACCTTGTTTGCCGAAGCACAATGATTAGCAGAAAGTTGTGAAACATGCCAAAGGATAGCCAACAATATTCGGCAACCTCCAGAGCTGCTCAGGAGCCTAACATCCCCTTGGCCGTTTGCCATGTGGGGCCTCGACCTTATAGGACCAATGCCTACGGGAGCCAAAGAAGGAGCGAAGCATGTTATTGTGGCGGTTGACTATTTTACCAAGTGGGTAGAGGCAAAAGCACTCGTGCACATCACTAAGGCAAACACCACCAATTTTGTCAAAAATAACATATTATACAAGTTTGGGATACCGAGTACCATCATAACAGACAACGGAACCCAATTTGACAATAACAAATTCAAGGAGATGTGCGAAGAGCATAAAATCGCAAACTATTATGCCTCGCCTGCCCATCCTCAAACCAATGGCCAGACTAAAGCAGTAAATAAGGTGATCAAACACACTCTGAAAGCAAAGTTTGAGGCAAAGAAAGGCAACTGGGCAAACAAGCTACATGAGGTTCTATGGGCATACCAAACAACTGCAAGGTCGTCCACAGGGGAGACCTCTTTCTCAGTAGCATTTGGAACGGAAGCCGTCATCCCAGCAAAAATAACTTTTACCTCTCCCAGGGTCCAGTTATATAACCCAGAGCACAACGTCAACATGCTGCTACAAAATTTAGATGAACTAGAAGAGGTCAGAGACAGAGCACAAGTAAGGAACGTAGCATACCAGCAAAGGGCCGCAAGGTATTACAACTCCCATGTCCGCGTGCATAGATTTCAGCTCGGCGATTTGTTATTAAGAAGGGTGTCCCCAAACACCAAGGACAAAGCAACAGGATCCCTCGCCGACAAATGAGAAGGACCATACATCATTAATGGAATAGCAGGACATGATAGCCCGACCAGAGGGTGGCTTAGTGCCCCGACCATGCAACACACAGTACTTGAAGAATTTCAATCCTTAAGGGACCTATCCCATTTCCCCATTTCCTTTTTGATTTTCTGCAATTTGCATATTTAAATATTTCCAAGCTCCTAGTTGTTTGATTTTTTGAAAGTTCAATTTCTAATAAAATAGATTATTTGCTGAATTCATGTTCAAATCAACTATGCTGAGCCGAAGATTAATAGAGCGGTCATCCAAAGACCGATCAAAAATTCTTAAAAACAGAAAAATTTGGGCACCATGAAATCGTGAAAGAGCAGATGGATAGTGCTCGATGGGCGAAAAAGCTGAAATAGCATGCCCGCCTAGCTAAGACGATACAAACGCACCCCTTAGCAAAAAGGCAAAACTGAGGCATTAGAATAAACTGGAAAACTACTCAGGGCGTCGCTAGAAAGGCTGGTGAGATGCGCAGCTGTGTTGGTCGGTACACACTACCCCAACGATTAGGCAAACCCTTGCATAGACAAAACCAAGAGACGTCTTAGGTGATATGTGCAAGGACCCTAGTGTATGGTCGTGGCGAACCTCGACGTAACACCGGGGTAAAAAAATAAATAAATAAATAAATAAAGCTCAAATAAAAGGATGAAAACCCAATTGCCAGTTAATAAGATACTCAGCTAGATTGATAAAGTGAATAGAGTAATTATCCCTATTGCCAGTTAATAAGATACATGGCTAAGATAAAGGACACTCAAAGATATTCTACAAGAATTTCCGATGTGATAATTCATCAGTTCAAAAAAATTCCCAACCGAGTACAGGTCGCCAAGTTAAGTAAACTTATACAAATTGTACTCATCCAATTCGCGTTTATATTTATCATGCAGGAAAAAGATATCTTAACTAAAATAGTAGAACCAAAAAAAAAATGGAGCAAAGAATGTATATAAATATAACCAAAGGTATATACAAAACTCGTTACAAAAATAATAAAAGTCAGAAGTCAGGAAGATGGCACTGGGGGTTGCGAACTGCTCCCGCCGATACTCGGATCAAGCTCCATCACATATTCATCCAAGAGGCTGTCATTAGAGGCCCACACGATCTCGTCCACCTTGTCATCCATCTAAGCACTGTAATCTTTTACAGGCACAGGCCCAACGTCAGGATCCTCACCATTAATCCCTGCCTTTTAACAGGCATGGAAAGTAAAAAAGGCACTGGTAGTAGGGACCTCTAGATGCATGGGATGTGGCATCTTCCCCTTGCTCTGGCAGTATGCGCGCCACACCTTCATCTGGATCCGGAGAGATTCCAGAGATGTATCCATATGCTTCTTAATTGAGAGGCCCCAGTTAGTCCTAGCCCGATCAATTGCCATGTTTTTCATCTTGAAAAACTCTCTAGCCGAGACCATCCCTCGTTGAAATTCTCGGAGAAGCAAGGTATCATAAGCCGGAGACCTTTTGAAGCGATCCACAGCCTGTATCTCTAGCTCCAGCCTAGCCTCCTTTGATAGGGATTCGATAGTCAAAGCATGGTGTTCTAAATCCTTAATCAAAGGATGACTTAACCTCCTCTACTTTTTGCTCAGCCTGGAGCATCGATTCCTGAGTAAAAGATAGCAAGTCCTTCAGGTGTTTGACCTCATCAATGGCAAGGGAAGCCTTTTGCTCAGCTTCCATCTGACTCGCCAAACACTAGTCCATGAACTCCTGATTTGCTCTAATCTTCCTCTGGTAAACCGACTCGATCCGAGCACGGCCATCTTCACTCTCTTTCAGTTGGGCCTCCAAGCGCCTTATTCTGTCAGCCTAGGCACTGTTAACTTGACAGGCTTCCGACATCTCAGCCACCATCTATAACCAATTAACATAGAAACAAAGTGAAATGGTAAAGAATCAGACAGATAATAAGAAGTCTGATTAAGTATTACTCACATAGGAAGAGCTATTGAAGAAGTTATGCAGACGGTTGGACAAGGAGCCAACCCTGTAGCAGCTCCAGCTATCCTCCCCTATATAAGCATGGCCTGAAGCCACAGCCTTCAACATGGCCTGAGGGGTAGGCACGTCAGGCTGGATCGACGGACCTGGACCATCAATACCGGCTTCAGGCAATCTAGTGGCCGATATTGCCCGATGAGAGCCAATAAAATCCCTAGTATTAGTCCCGACTTGATCTCGCGGGGGAGTTCGAATCACTGCTTCCTCAACCCCAGCGCCAACCTCATCGTCGGAGGATGAGTCGACATACGTGACCACCTGGGGAATTTTTAGGGCAAGACGGCCGGGTGAAAATAAAGCCTTCCTCTTCCCAGGTTGCCTCCAGTGTGTATCCAAATCGGCAGCAAGATCTTCCATGTCCGGGTCAAGGTCTCTCATTCCAGCATCATCCCCGACAGCTGGAGAAGGGATAGGAGTTGGCACGATAGGGATCGGAATCTCAAAAACCACTACATTAAAGGGCTCCCGAACCCTTTCATCACCCTGGGGCATAGCAGCTGCTTCATCTACAGTAAAACCCCCTGCTTCATTCCGCTCACTCTCCTCCTCACCCGCATTGCCCGTAGCACGGGATGGAGAAATCCCGTGAGAAGCTGAAGCCACTATCCCAGAAGGCTCCCCAATTTTTTCTTTGCCTTTGAGCTTCAAAGAATTGGCAGGATCCCCCATCTAGGCAACTGCCTCGTCTGCAGCAGGTTCACCCGGATCATGCATGTCCTCTGCCAAGTTTGGTTCCTCATCAGGACCCCGAGTTTCCTAGGGCACATACACGGGAACGCCTTCATCAGCTCCTTCCTCAAGAGGGTCTTCAGGTGAGCCCTCATCAAAATCACCTTGTGGAGGAGCTATCCCGGCTTCCTTTTGGCGCATAACCTCTTTTCGGCTTGCCTCAACAACGAACTTCATCCGGCGTGTCTGGACATCACATACAATATCTACATCGAACACTAAGGAAAAACGAACTCATGTTAGTAAGCCAACCAAGCAAGAAGTGAGTTTTTAAAACAAAACAAAACAGAGAAAACTCACGGCGTCGTCGGCGGGCAGAGATCTGAGGGAAAAGGTGAGCTTTTATCATTTTATCCTCATTGAAGAGATACGGCTTGCCTCTTTTCTCCAAGGGTCGTACGACCGCTCGGGCCAGGTTTACGAGTTCACCATCGGTAAAAGAGAGGGTCGCTCGATTCCAGTTCTCAGGCGAACAGAAATATCGAGGAACCTTGCGTGTCACCCAAGTACTGTCAAGATCAAAAGAGATCGATTGACCCCAACGATTACCGATAAAAAACCAACTATACTTCCAGAATTTGTTCGAAGAAGGGAAGCCCCAAACGAACCCCTTCATCTTTTCATCAGTGGTCAGCTCGACCTGCCCACGGACTTCCACGTCCTTTGGTATCCAATAATCGGGCTGGGTCGAAAGGAGAAAATAGATTCCAGTCTTCCCCAACTATCTCAACGAGTAGAAATGCCTAATCTCGTGAGGGGTCAGGGGTGGCCGCTTCATCCTATGCCACTTGTGCCACATGCATATTAAAATCCTATAGCTGTTCGGAGTCAATTGAGCCGGGGCGAGCTGAGCTTCTACCAGAAACAAAGCAATAAAGGTTTGAAGTGGAAGTGTTACACCACAAGTAAGCATTACCCCATAAATTGCTACCATGCCCAGTGGGGGGTTCCATGCAGCACAACCACCGGCAGGGCTCAAAGTAACGAGGTCGTTGTCTAAGTCAATTCGACTTTTATATTTACAGATTTCCTCGGGACCGACCACATTCGGCTCAATATCATAAGCGCATACTCGCTCAGAAGAGAAAACGATACGGGCTGCCCTATGCTCTTCCTCCACATCACTCTCGTGTAGTCTCTGAGAACTAATACGACTCTCTCGAGAGTGGAATCCTTATACACCTTGCGCTTGCTCATTAACTTTCCCATTCGTTTCCACTGGCGAGTATCACCACAAGTAGAAACAGAAGAATCAGACTGAACCTTAGATTGATAAGATTCAGGGTTTGAAGAATCAAAAATGGGAGGAACTTCAGAAGTAGGAGGAACTTCAGAAGTAGTAGGAACTTCACAGAAGAGCCCTGAAACGTCAGCATTCAAGAAGTGAGGTTGATCGAAAAAAGGGTCTCCTAGTAACTTGTGAACAACCGTAGCAATAAAAGTATCGTTTTGCTCAATGGCGGCCATTCCAATAGTAAAAAGACGATGTCTAACTTCAAAATCCATGAGAACTAACCTTGAAATGCCAGATAGCTGGAGTGGGAAACACGAACTGTAGAAAAAGGCCTTTAATCAAGGGATTTAGGGGTTGAGAATCTTGAGCCTCCAGGCGAAACAAGACCAAGAGACGTCCAATCTTAAAGCGAACAGAAGAGTCAAGTTTACAATTCCAACGGAGTTCCCCAGAAAGATTTGTGTTAGAAATCGTTTTTCTCAAGGAAGAAGAAAGAAATAGCAGAAGATAAGAAAGTGAGGAATTTCTCTTAAACACGAAGTGATATAGGCAAGATGTCAGGTTCGAAATTCGAAACCCTAGAGTGGATGAACGGAGAAGCGGGAAACCAAAAGACGTGGATTGTGATGTGGGCGATGCACAGGGAAGCAGAAAGGTCGTGTCTCATAAATGCTGTCTAGCATGACCAACCGTAGAAAGACAAGTGGCAGCAAAAGAGGGCTTCGAGCCTTCAGAAGGCCAAAATGTCACCATCAGCAGATTTCTAATTGAGGGGTGAATCGAATGTGTGTGAACACAATTAAGACACGTCATTTAATGATTCGAATTAAAACGAGGATGATGAAACCCCACATTAATGAGGAAAACAACGAACAGGAACAAGCCGTAAATAAAGAATCAAGCGAAGGTTAAATATTTTTACCGAATGGACCAAACCCAATCCATTTGGCTCAAATAATTTAAGGGGGAATTGTTATAGGTAAAAATCGTCATAGAGGACACGTCATTATAATGAGAAGGTCAGCATAGCCACGTAAGCAGAAAGTCAAAAGAAGTCAACTTAGGGAACAAAACCTCCTAGAGGATGATTTACTCAGCGTCAACTAAGGCAAACCCGATCAGAGTCGAGTGAGGCTACTCGGGCAATAAAACCTGCTCGGGCATACTCGGTACCCAACAAAGAAGATAGACTACAAATATTCTCTTTTTAGGCACAAAGGCAAAATCAGCGACTGGCAGCTCCAAAGTAACTATGGTACAGCTACCCAGAGTCTGAAAAGGAAACAAACAAGTTCTCCGCGCATACGGAAATTAGAGTCCTACCTAGATTTGGATCTAGCTGAATTAAAGCACGTTGCGAATATTAAACAGGAAAACAAGTCCTAAAAGGACTCCATAGCCACCCGCAACTTGTGTACCTCAACACCAAACCCTAGTGGTTTATATCATCATGTATAAATACCCCAGCAAGACATAAAGAGAGGGGTACGTGAGAATTAGCGAGAGAGACCAGAGTGTGTATTTTTGCAATAATCATAGTGAATTTTGCTACGTTGATAAGGCAACAACCCGTGGATGTTTCTCCGATCATCGGAATTTTACCACGTATTTTGTGTCTTTCATCGTTAACTCTTTCATTCCTATTATTTCATTCATAATTACAGGTGTTTTGCTGAGATAAACTGTTGACTGATTGACTACGAAAAATCACCGTCAACAACCATGATATTATATTATACAAATTCCTTTCTTTTGACATATTATTAATAATAAATAACTATAAACAATTTTTAAAAATAAAAAAAAATCTTAATCACATTTCAATATCATTATTTATAATATCTTAACAATCACTTTTGAACTCTGTTTTTGAATCTTTAAT
Organism: Acer saccharum; assembly: GCA_030490815.1. NCBI lineage: Eukaryota > Viridiplantae > Streptophyta > Magnoliopsida > Sapindales > Sapindaceae > Acer > Acer saccharum. The sequence goes on from CM059867.1 coordinate 29,087,825, forward strand.
TTTTTATTTATTTTTATATAAAATCAAAACCATTTCAATATCATTATTTATCATATCTTAATATTGAATAATATCTATCTTATCAATATTTACATAAAAATGGTTTAGTATTTGTTAAATTATTTTTATTTAGTTTTTTATAACATATCAAATTAAATACATAATAATTAGTAGTAATAAGGTATAAATGTCAAATCATTTATTTTCAAATAATTTTATCTTTACAAACAAACAAGTTGACATTATATTCAAATGTAAGAAAAAAAACTAACAAACATGTCATTCGATTTCAATTTTCAGTCTCTATTTGGTATTCAGAAAAATTAAGGACTATTCAATATTCAGATAAAAAAACAAACGACCCATGAGTCCCTTGCATGATTGAATTTGCTATGTACTTGATATTGAGCCATGTGACAAGTCCGTTGGTCTTGCACGTAACGAGCTGTGTTAGAGTGCTTAAATATTATTGTTCAGTCATTTCATATAAGTTTAAACTCGACACCCCACCACACCACCCCACCCCACCCCACCCCACCCCTTAGACCTGGAAAGGTTCCAGTTCGAACCATCGGAATCGAAGGGAACTGGAACCGAAAAAACCAAAATCGGAACCATTTTTTTGATTTCGATTTTGGTTTCGATTCCGGTTCAGGAACCAAAACCAGGGGAGGCCGGTTCAGGTTCAGGTTCAGGTTCAGGTTCAGGTTCAGGTTCAAGTTCTGGTTCCAAGTTTTACGAAACCGACCGGTTCTAACCGGATTAGAACCGACGGTTCCGGTTAGAACCGGTGATTCCTTAAAAAAAAAAATTAATTAGGTTGGAGCTAGACCATTGGAGACTTGGAGTTCTACCCTTCTACATAAGCCCACTGATGACTTAAGCCCACAGCCCAAGCCCACCCCTTTCCTGTTCTAAACACACCCAAAATACCCAATCCCAAACCCTAGCTTTATGTTCTTGACTTCTTGTTCTTCCTCACCTCACGCAGCCACCACCCAAGTCCCACCTCTCCACTCACCAGTCCACAGCAGTGCGGCACCACCCCCAATCTCGTCTCCCTCTCTCGATCAATCCAACTATCCAAGCAAGAAGAGTAGAAGACAAAGAAGATGGCAAACGAAGAAGAAGATGACAGACGAAAAAGAAAGAAGAAATAATAAACAAGATGATGATGATCGATCCAAACCTTGGGTGAGTGATTGGTGAGTGAAGCCTGATTGATTTTGTGTTGTGTTGATCCAAACCTTTGAAATTTTTTCTAGGTTTTCATTATCTCTCTCTCTCTCGAAAAAGTGCCTTGAGTGTTCTTGAGTGACTTTTGTTGATTTCTTGTGAAATCATTGTGGTTGTAAAGTGAGATCAAAGTGTTTGATTGTATCTTATATAGTGAGATAGTGCTATTGGTAGTATTCTTGTTCACTGAAAGTGAAGGTTATGATTTGAATGTTAATGGACAGTGAGATAGTGAGTGGGTAATGGGTTTTTAATTTTTTAATTTTTATTTTTTTTATAAAAAGGTTCAGAACCGTCGGTTCCGTCGGAACCAAAACCAAAACCAAAACCGCCCTATGCCGGTTCCGGTTCCGGTTTCGGTTCCGATTCCGGTTCCGATTTCGATTCCGATTCCGATTTCGATTCTGGTTTCGATTCTGGTTTTGGTTCCGGTTCCGGTTCCGGTTCCAGTTCCACTAAAACCTGGAACCAAAACTGTCGGTTCAAAACCGAACTAGAATCAGAATTGGAACCGTGCCAGGTCTACCCCCTAAGAGTCACTACAAGAAAAAATGTCTATTGGGACGAAAACTTATAGGGATGTTTTTTTTTCATCCCAATAGGATGTCTATTGGGACGAAAAAAGTATTCATCCCTAAAAAATGTAAAACTGATCAAACCTTTAGGGACGAACAAATTTGTCCCAATAGATTGCTCTTGGGACGAAATAAATTTTTCATCCCTAAAAAGTACAAATCTAACAAGACCTTTGTAAGGTTCATGATTTGTATTGGCTTGATTCCATTGCAAAACGATCTATATTTGTATTAGTTGTTGCTTAGGATGATCTTGAAAGAAAAGAAACTTAAAAGTTGAAGAGCAACGTCTAGTGCAAATGTCGTCTTCAAGAGGTGAAAGCATCAAAGGTATATCTAGACTTCCATCCTCTTGCAAGGCGTAAGCGCACACACACACACACACACACACAATTCATACATGTGTGTCCCTACATCGTAGTACAAACATTTGGTATAACACATTCACACACTTCTTAGTATGCTCATGCATTGGTCTCTAATAGACAAACATTGTAGATTTGCATGTTTCATGACTATCTCTTTGATATGGCATACTTGTGTGAATTTGTGTTTATTTGTTTGTGTGTTTTGTATTTTGGACTTGAACATATTCTTATATGATTCCATATTGAGTCCCGGTCGATTCGGTTACTCATTCATAAGGTTTCGAGTCCAAACGATGTAGCTACGCTACTTTGCATTCTCATTCGTTGAGTTGACTTCATCATCATTTTCTGAGATGATTTCTCAACCATTTTTCAAAGTTTTATAGTTTTAGTCATGCGTGAGGAAGTCACGGTTCATAATCCAAAAACGGATTCGAAATTAGATTTGGATGCCCAAGATACGGCTGAAGAACGTGAGGGAGCGCGCGAGAGGCAAGCATGGCCAAAGGCCATGCATTGGCCACCACGTGTGGAGGCCGTGGGACCCACGGCCAGAGAATCCCTCTGGTCCCGTGTGACCCACGCGCCCCACATGGGATGCTGATGTGGCAGCCCCTGATTGGGTCACGTCATCCTCTCTCTTCTTCATCTTTTTTCCCTCCATTTATATTCGAAATCCCGTGTAGAATTTTTTACAATTTTTTATTTCTTATTTTGATCATATCTCTCTCATTTCAACTCCGAATTGAGTGATTCAAAAACCAAAATTGTTGGTCTTGAAGAGAGCTACAAACCCCAAGCATTTTTAGAGCCATTTGAGTTTGTCATTTTTCCCAGTGATCTGATTTCAGTACGAGGTTCAACTTTTGTATGTGAAACTTCTTCTTCTCACTTCATCTTTTGATCATTTCTTTTAATCTTCCTAATTGATAGATGATATGCGTTTAGAATGTTGTTAGATCATATTCTAGGAGCGGTTGATCTATTGATTGTTAAGTTTTAGCCATTTGATTTCAATTGAACATATATTGCTAAACTTGACCTATCTTGAAATTGATTCTAGAAATGTTGTATATGATGTGCCTCATGTTATTTTCTAGGTTTAATTTCATCATCTAAGAACTAATATTTTTGTGTGATATATTGAATATTCATATCTTGTTCTTATTGATTCACATGCTTTGATTTCTAGGCTTTTTGTGATTGTGTGTTGAAAGCATGTCCTAGGATTTCTCTAAGCATGTTCATAGAGTTTGATTGATCATCACACTTTATTTGATTGTGATTTGCATCATTTACATCACTTAGATCATTGCCTTTCATAAGGTTGAAGTCTCTAGCAAAGTGAGTGAAGCTTTGTGGATAGAGCAAAGAAGTCTTGATTAGAGTCGGGAAGACTCAGATAGTCAAGCAAGGAGACTTATCTAGGGTTGGGAGGATCCGGATAGACAAGCAAGAAATCTTCCTAGAGACGTGAGCGTCTTGGATAGGAAGTTGCTTTCTAGAGATGTATGACACATCTCAGATAGGAAGTAGGCTTAGTAGTTCACCAGCCCGAGGGTAGATTAGGAGGTGATAGCTTGAACGGATATCATGTGTTGATAGCTTGAGTGTGTAAGTCATTTTCATATAGTGGATTGCTTTGCCGGTGGTTGTGGTATCAACCCGTGAATGTTTCCTTTTTGAGGTTTTACCACGTAAAAATACTTGTGTCAAGTTTCGTTTTTATGTTTCTTTATCTTCCATATGTTTGTATTGATTGCATTACTTGTATATTGATTTTCACATGTGTTGATTAAATCAATTCAATTGTTAAGATTCATCAAGTGTGCTTTTAATTGTTCTATTCCGCATATTTTTTGTATATTGGAAGAATTTGGGAATATACCTATTCACCCCCCCAGGTATATATTACACTATATTGCTTAAGAGAATTTCAACCTTTAGGGACGAAATAATTTTGTCCCAATAGACATTCTATTAGAACGAAATAAATTATTCGTCCCAATAGATTATCTTTCAAGACAAATTTTGTCCAATGTGGTAAGACCTTTAGGGACGATTTTTTTTTTTTTTTTTGTCCCAATATAATGTCTATTGGGACGAAATACATAATTCATCCAAATAGACTTCCTATTGAGACAAAAAAAAAAAAATTCATCCCAATAGGTTTTCTTTTTATTTAAAATTATAATAATTAATTAATTTTGTTAAAAATTCTTGATTATTTTTTTTTAATGTTTTTCCTTAAAGATAGACCTTTAGGGACGAATTTTTTTGGTCCCAATATAACGTCTATTGGGACAAAATACACAATTCGTCCCAATAGACTGTCTATTGGGATAAATTATTTTCGTCCCAATAGGTTTTCTTTTTATTTAAAATTATAATAATTAATTAATTTTGTTGAAAATTCTTGATTTTTTTTTTTTTTTTTGAAGTTTTTCCTTAAAGATAGATTAATAATTAAATTACCATATAAATTATAAAATTAGGCAATATGGATCATTTTGTTCGTCCAAAGTGGTTCTCTATCGAGATGAATTTTATTTTTTCCCAATAAGTTCTTCATAAGGATCAATAACTATTAGTCTTGAGAGGTTTTCTATTATTTAAAAATAAAAAAAAATTAAAAATATATATATAAAAAAAAAGGAAACGAACCGTCGGAACCGGACTAGAATCGAGGAACAAGAATCGGAACTGATGTCAAGTTTAAATCCAAGTATGATTAACGATAGACCCTTTGATTTGACAATATATGATTTTAACAAAATAGTTTAATTAAATGCATAATAAACGTTTTTTAATATCAATTTGTAAATTAGTGGAATCAATCTAAAAAATGGGTTAATTGTATGAATCGAACATTATACCCTCTGACTTTTACCAAATAAAAGCATTGTTTTTTAGTCCACAATGGTTGTTTCTAAAATAAAAGCATTTGTATATAGACATTCAATAATAGTTCAAAGGTGAGGGGATGTTTTTAATATTAAACCAAAAAAATTAATAAGATATAGAGGTTATATATAAATAGCAAAGTGGATAAGCATGTCTTGCATCATTTCATGTGCATGGTTCGACTCTGGTGGACGACTAATAATTAAATGAGGCGAGAGGGAGCTGGTGGTGGGTCATGGGTGGGTATGAACCAGTTTATTTTTTTCAAATTTCGTTCCAATAGATATATTTATAAGGACGAAAATTTATTTATAGAGACGAAATATTTCATCCCTATAGATTATTGTCAAAAGGGACCTACAGGTTGTCAAAAGGGACGAACACAAATCGTCCCTATAGGTAGTCTTTAGGGACGAACACAAATCGTCCCTAAAGATAGTCTTTAGGGACGAATTTCAATTTTCATCCCAAAGAACTTATTGCGACCCACCTGAGGCCATGTAATTTGGGATGAATTTTTTTCATCCCAATAGGACTATAGGGACAATTATTTGGCTATTGGGACGAAAAAAAAAATCGTCCCAATAGCCCTTTTTTTTTTTTTTGTAGTGAGTCTTGGATTCGAGTCTCCCACTTGTTTCTAAATTTGTTATGTGTTTAGGTTTGAGTTAGGTGACAAGCCCTTAGTCTTATAGGTTAGGAGTTTTCATCATTGTTAGTGAACCTTAGCTAGTGACCGTCACTATAAACAACTTAGTGACACTTAGGTGCTGTTTAGAACCATTTTTAAAAATAGTTTTCTGTTTTTAAAAATAAAAAACAACTTTAATGTTGTTTGCTTACATGTTTTACAAAACTGTTTTTGAAAACAAAAAACAACTTTTTGAAATATACAACTAAAAAGTTAAAAACAATTTTTTTATTGTTTTTCACCATTTTCAAAAACATCATTTCAAAACAAATCAACTTTTTACTTTTTCCTTCAAACAACTACTTTACCCATTTCTTTTAAAAACAACAACTAAACACTTTTACATCGTTTTCCGTTTCAAAAAACTACTTTTAAAAAAACACAACCAAACATTTTATATTTTTAAAAACATCATTTTTAAAACATGATTTCCATTTTTTTTTTAATAAGTTTTCAAAAACACCATTTTAAAAATGATGCCAAACGCACCCTTATCTATTTAAAAATCATTACAAGAAAATCAATGTGAAATGAAAGTATGCAGACAAAAAAAAAAAAAAAAAAAAAAAAAAAAAAAAAAAAAATACCACTAGAAATGAAAAAAAAAATCATAATATCAATATTGTGACAAAAATGTGTCAGCATTGTTAGTGAACCTTGACCAGTAACTAAATAAAAATTGTCACTATAAACAAATTATTGACAATTATTCGTTTGAAAATTTTGTCACTATACAGACTTGGTGACAATTTATTGTTTAAATATTGTGTCATTATTCACTAATTTAGAAAAAATTAATTTTTTAATGTACAAATTTAGTGACAGTTATTCATCTGAAAATTGTGTCACATATAGTCTTAGTGACAATTAATTAATTAAAAAAATTATCGGTATACACAAATATAGTTACTATTAACCATTTGAAAATCGTGTCACTACATACTGTGGTAGCCAAAAATAGCTCATTGGCCCAATGTATTAAAGCCCAGGCTTTGTAATACAAGATCCTACCCAGGCCCATTGTGTTGGGTCGACCTAACACAGATACCAACAGCAGCATAACTTAGTCTTTGAAAGACCAAGTCAAAACATAAGTTAAACTTCGTGGATAACTTGAAGAGAGAATCTCTCCAGATATCACGCCTGATTCCCCAAATATCTCGCCCATGATCACAACAGGATCAGTGGACGTTGAAACTACACCTTCCATTATAAATAAGAAGGCTCCTTCACTAGAAAGCTCTCTGAATTTTCTACTACCAAAAGCTTACAAAAGCGTCTTGAAACTCTACTGATAAAGAGTCCAGTAACCGGAACTTGATCAGACTCATAATCATGATCATCTTAAGTCATTGCTCAGCCCAAGCATACCTAAAGCTAAGAATCTAACCACATCTCCCTATTTTTTCTATATTTTGTTTCTGTTTTAAGTCTTTTGCAGGTTAAACGAAAGGAGACGACCATCCTCGGTCGACAATCTTCCCGTGTTTGCAGATTCCCAAAGGAAACGACATATCTTCTCCAACGGTTCAACCAAGTTGCCTTGGGCTCAATATAACCCGACCCGATTAACGTACCACGTAGTTCGACCACTTACAGTTTGGCGCCCACTATGGGGCCCATTGCAACTATTTTTTTAACTTAGTCAAATCACTTCAACGACCAATCAACATGTTTGGAGATGGATCTGCCCTAACCGTCGAAGAGCAAATTGCTGCGTTGACTGCCCAGATGACCGCGAACGCTGAGAAATTGCAGGCGCTTGAAGGGGAGAATGCAGCAATCCGAGCGACGAATGAAGAATTGAGAGTATTGGTTGACGGAGTAGCACCTAATTCAGTGACGTCGGAGCGTCCAGCCTTAGCACCAAACGGTGAACAGGTTATCGACCAAACAGCTCCAAGAGCACCATGCAACCCTATCAAACCAGATATAAATCCGGTCGACCAGCAGAATCAGCCAACGCCTCAGATAGCTCGAGTCAAAATCGACCTCAACAATATGCCAGCTCAGAATGAGATGTTGAATGAACAAGATACAACAATGGATCAACAACCGACAACGTCCACAAGACAACCGCGTCGCTCCAGTCGACACCCGAATTGGTAAAACCTGGATCTGATTTACCTTTATCTACTAATTTGGAATTTCCTCGCAGGTTTGTAGAAATGGAAGCTCTCATTCAAAGAATTCCTGGAGTTCCAGTTCCAATCAAGAAAAGTACAGCCAACAACTTCGCCGACTCACCATTTGTTGACGAGATAGCTCTCACCGAAATGCCCAGAAAATTCAACTTCCCAAACATGAAACAGTAAGAAAGGAAGACAGATCCGGACGACCATATAGCACAATACAAACAAAGAATGTTCATTGCTGCAATTCCACGTGACCTGAGAGAAGCGTGCATGTGCAAAGCCTTCGGGTCTAGCCTCGGTGGCCCTGCTTTACAATGGTATACTAATTTACCTACAATTCTATCAATTCCTTTGCACAGCTAACAAATACATTCGTGGAGCAATTTGCAAGCAGTCGTAAGCTTGAGAAACAGTTGGATGACCTGTATACAATAACGTAAAGACCTGGCGAAAATTTGAGAACTTATGTCGGACGTTTCAATAGAGAGAAAGTGCAGATCCCACATTACAACCAAGCGACCGCCATCTACGCCTTCAGGAAAGGCCTCAGGTTTGATTCCGACTTATATAAAGAACTCACCAAATATCCATGCAGGACGATGGAAGATGTACTGGCAAAAGCATGGGCCCAAATCAAATGGGAGGAAGATGAAGCAAATTTCATTGGAAAAGCCAACAGTAGTTATGGAAGTCGACGAATCGATCGAGTCAAAAGAAGGTCTAACGACAGAAGGACAGAACCTTATCCAACGAATGACAAAAGGAATACCCAGTCGCGACGCGAGGGTTCTAGTGAGAGAAATTCCTATGGGCATGGCAAAACAAGGTCGAATCAACCGCGGGTGGAAGCACCAGAGTATAACCTTAGCATCGAACTAGTCGACCTCGTGGCAGTGATGAAGGAAATGGGAAAAACGGTCAAATGGCCACGAAAGATGAACGCACTCCCAGAACATTAAGATGCAAGGCTCCGATGCGAGTTTCATGGTGATTACGGTCATCGTATGGAAGATTGCGTCGCCCTTAAATACGAAGTCGTAGAGCTCTTAAAGTAGGGACATCTACGAGAATTCCTAACTGATAAGGGGAAACAAACCCTCACAAGACGCGACGACCAGAGACAAACCAATGCAAACGATAGCCCTCCAGAACCACCCAGACAAGACAGAGTGATCAATTACATTGCAGGTGGATCTGAAGTCAGTGGCGTAAGCTATTCTGCAGCAAAGAGGTATACACGACAAGTGTCAAATGTTGAAATTCAACCAAATCGGGAACACCAGCCAAAAGTCAACGAGACTGTCACCTTCAAGTCTACCGACAAATTAGATTTGTTTTCTCCTCACCATGATGCATTAGTTATTTCTTTACATATTGCTAATTGTCTAACTAAACGCATTTTGATTGACAATGGTAGTTCCTGTAATATATTATTTAACAGTGTTCTAAGAGAAGTGCAGGTTAATTAATCTAAACTCAGTCGTCGTATAACCATGCTGACAGGTTTCAGTGGAGAGCAGAAAAGAACTTTGGGAGAAATCATATTATCTGTCTACGCCGAAGGAGTCAACTTGTACATCAACTTCCTGGTGTTCAACTGCCAATCTCCATACAACGCTATCCTTGGTAGACCCTGGATACATGAATTGAAGGCAATCCCATCGACATACCAGCAAATGATAAAATTTCCAACCAGGTGGGGAGTTAAAGATGAAAATACAAATATAAGCTCGCGTGCGTGTCTAAACAACCTAGAATGGGGTGAATGGGTTGTTAATCGATTATTACCAACTTTTTGATTAGTCAAAATTAATCACAATTAACCCAAAACACACATATAATAAAATCAAGTATAAAATGCGGAAATTAAAGAACACTTGATTTTTACGTGGAAACCCATACGGGAAAAAACCACGGGCTGATATGTGCGCCACACACGGTCAACGAAATCCACTATATAAAAAGGAATCTACACCCTCAAGTGATTCTCGGACACTCACCCTAGATAACCTCAGGCTATGGACACTACCACTCGCCACTCTTGGTTCAATCCCTAGTGATATCCCCTGATACATTACTCTTGGCATGAGCAACCCCTAATCTACCCAACGAGCCTTTTACAGTGGCACTCGACCAATTGCTTGAGCACTACACACGGGTAGCCACAAGACTTTCCTTCCTTGCTTGTGAAACTTCACCAAGAAGTCACAAGACTTTGACTCAAGAAGAGAATAAAAAAGTCTAAGTGTATCACAATGATGCACAAATGCAATGAGTGTTAGACTAAACATTATATGCTTAACTAGATGTTATAATGCAAGTGAACATCCTAGTTATCAACAAAGCCTACATGTACATACATGTAAACTCAATTAGATGTAAAGAGATTCTAGCAACCTAATTGTCAACAAAGAAAGCCAAATCAACTCAAGTTGTCAATAAACATGGCAATGACTATGAATATGCAATCAACAAACGCAATTAATGAATAGTCAATCAAAATGCCAATCAACAAGAGTTGTCAACAAACATGGCAAGGACGATAAATGCAATTAACAAATGCAATCAATAAATTGTCAATCAATCAAGGCCAATCAACACAAGTTGTCAATTAATAATGGCAAGGCCTAATAGCATGCAATCAACTAATGCAATTAACCAAACAAAATGCCAATCAACTTAAGTTGTCAAAATCATGGCAATGATACTAAATGCAACTAACAAGTGCAATTAATCAAACAAAATGTCAATCAACATAAGTTGTCAATGATCATGGCATAGACTCTAAATGCAATTAACAAATGCAATTAATCAAACAAAATGCCAATCAACATAAGTTGTCAATGAACATGGCATAGACTCTAAATGCAATTAACAAATGCAATCAATGAGTCCTACACAAAAATTGTCTAAATGCAAATCATATAGACTTAGCTAGATGTTATCAATCACAAAACAATCCTAGCTATCAAACAACACATAAACATTCAAAAGTTTAACTAGTTGATTAAAAGACTATCTATCAACCTAGTCATCAATAAATCATACAAGAATGTTTATGACATAGCTTTTTAGGCAAGAATGACCTAATCAATTAAGCTACCAAAATACAAACCCAATCATGTCATAACTTCACTAAATATGCAATAAGAGTGAAGATTTGCTAAACTAAGCAATTAAAGACATGTCTTGACTAAGATAGAACAATAAATGAAGATGTGGTGTTTGTTCTACTTACCAAGTCAAGAATGATGAAGACCTATGGAAGGATGATGCATGAAACATGTTAGATGCACATGGGTTTGGGTTTGGAGAGTTAAAGGAGCAAGATTGAAGCTTTCTTGAAGCTTTCTTGAAGCTTTCACTCTAGGGTTTACTTTCTCTCTCTTGGATCTGATTTTTGGCTCCTTTACACGAGCAAGGAAGAAGAGAATGTATATATATAGTCCAAAAATGAAATGACATCGTTTTGGAAAAGTATCAGAAAAAGGCAAATCTACGCCCTTGATTCTGCGGTCGGTGTCCGCAGAATGAGGGCGCCGAATACCAACAGTCGCGTGATGACTTTGGATTATGCGGCCTAAATCTGCGCCCTTGGCTGCCGAACAAGAGCGCCGAAAAGAGACCTGAAAAACTGAGTTTCTGGTCCCTTTCTGTGGCCTTGTTTTGCGGCCCCTTAACGCCGAACCAAGGGCGTCGAAAAACGGCGGCCTATAGGGCGCCGAATGCCCTTTGGAAAGGCCAATGCACTTAATGCCTAAAACATGACATGGCATTCAAAAAATAAAAAAGGTGCAATCAGTTTAGCATGCATGGGAATGTATAATCATCATGAAAAAACTCACCAAGCATGTGACACACAAAAGATATGCAATTATGAAAATGCATAAGTGTGATAAAGCATGTAAGCACACAATCAATAAAAAACACAAGTGCAATCATATAAATGCAATGAGAGTGTGTGTGTGCAAACATATAAAAGCAATCATATAAATGCAATAAAAATGTGTGCAAGATGACATAGAAGCACAAATCAATGAAACATAAATGCAAGGTAACACCTACAAGATATATAACAATGCATGCAAGTGTGTGTGTGTAAAAGACATAGATGCACAAACTAAGGAAACACACATGCAAAGTAACTAATACACAATATATAAAGATGCATGCAAGTGTGTGTGTGCACCTAATCTCTTCAAGAATCAAGGTCAAGTGATATACCTTTAGAAGCTCTTGAAGTCACCTTGGGAAGTCTGGAAGCTTGCCAACCACGAAGTTCTAAGCTACCCGTTACATACCAATCCCAATGTGGTGTGTCATGAAATAAGCCAATCAAAAGTGAGGCACTTACAAAAGAGATTAAAGGGGAACAAAGAGCCGCCAGAGAATGCTACCAGAAAGCCATGAAAAAGAAGAAACAAGAATTATAGCAATTACAGGATATCAAAGTCGAGCCGACACCAAACAAGTCAAATATGGAAGAACTCGACGAGGTGTCTATCGACCCTGATCAGCCGAACCACAAAGTCCTAATCAGATCCAAATTATTAGACGACATCCGCAAGCAATTGATTGAATTCCTAAGGAAACGATGCAGTAGCTTCACCTGGTCACATTCGGATATGGTCGGCATCGACCTAGAAGTAATAGTTCACCAATTTTAGGTCGACCCAGATCACCAACCAGTAAAACAAAAATGAATGAAGTTCGCTCCAGAAAGGAATAAAGTGATCAATGAAGAGATCCAGAAGCTGTTCAACATCGGTTCTGTAAATGAAGTAAAATATCCTGACTGGTTAGCAAACGTTGTGGTAGTTAAGAAGAAAATGGAAAATGACAAGTTTGCATCAACTTCACAGACCTCAACAAAACATGTCCAAAGGATTCATTTCCACTCTCTCACATCGACATGCTAGTCAATGCCACTGCAGGACATGAACTATTGAGCTTCATGGACGCCTACTCAAGCTACAACCAGATTTTAATGCATCTTGACGACCAGGAGAAAACGGCATTCATCACCGAGCGAGGTATTTTTTGCTATAAAGTAATGCCTTTTGGTTTAAAAAATACAAGTGCAACCTACCAACGACTAATCAACAAGATGTTCGCTAAGATGCTTGGGTCCACAATAGAGGTCTACATCGACGACATGCTAGTCAAATCCCTGATCGCTCAATAACACATCGACCATTTGAGACAGTCGTTCGATGTACTCGACCAATACGGTATGAAACTTAACCCTACTAAATGTTCTTTTGGTGTGTCTTCAGGGAAGTTCTAGGCTATCTGGTCACCTAAAGGGGTGTCGAAGCCAACCCAGATCAAATACGGTCGATCGAAGGTATCGAATCGCCTAGATGTATCAAAGATGTACAAAAACTCACAGATCGTGTAGCAGCACTGAATAGATTCATTTCAAAGTCGTCTGAACGATGCCATCCATTTTTTAACACCCTCAGAAAGAACAAAGCATTTGAATGGAACGACGATTGCGAAAGAGCATTACAAGATTTGAAAACCTACTTAAAGTCACCCCCACTACTGTCGAAACTAAAGGACAACGAAACGCTACTCATATATCTAGCAGTATCTGACACAACCGTACTAGTTAGAGAAGAAGACAACAATTAACACTCAGTCTACTACGTAAGCAAAACTCTACTCGACGCAGAGACAAGGTATAGTCGACTGGAGAAACTGGCGTTAGCTCTCGTCGTAGCAACGCGCAAACTAAGGCCATACTTCCAATGCCACTCCATTAAGGTATTAACTACTTACCCTCTCAAAAATATTTTGCATAAACCTGATCTTTCAAGTCGACTGATGAAATGGGCCTTTGAGTTAAGCGAATACGACATCAACTTCCACCCACAGACAACATTGAAATCACATGTATTAACTGATTTTATTGCAGATTTTGCTCCTAGTGAAAATATGCAGGCTGAACAAGAATTAATAGCCCTTACGGAAACTGCTGACACTGGAAAATGGACTTTGTCTGTCGACAGTTCTAGCAATATTAAAGGTAGTGGATTAGGATTGATGCTCAAATCCCCATAGGGGGACATATTGGAACAGTCGATCCATTGCGATTTTCGTGCAACAAACATCGAAGCTGAATATGAAGCCTTGATTGCTGGGCTCGACCTTGCAAAAAGCCTAGACATAAAAAACATACAAGTATTGAGCGATTCCCAACTGGTCGTTCGACAAATGAATGGCTCCTATGAAGCAAGGGACCAAAGAATGTCGGCTTATTTGACAAAAGCCAAGCAACTTCAATTGACATTCGACGAATTCACAATCAAACAGATACCTAGATCTGAAAATGCTCGAGCAGACGCATTAGCGAGTCTTAGATCGATAACAACAAGTGGTTCGAAATCAATACCCATTGTGCATCTTATGTCGCCAACAATTCAAGAAGCAGAAGTACTTGCACCTGTCGACCATGGAAGAAGCTGGATGGAGCCCACAATCGGTCATATGCTGAAAAACCCATAGGCAGTATCCATAAAGTGAGGTATACCTTATTTTAATTTCGATAAGAACCCTGATGAAATCATATCGATTTTTATGAATTTTGATCTGAATTTTTTTGTGAACGATAAGTTTAATGAAATCTACCTATGAACAAAATTTGAGAATTTTTCAAGCACCGGAACTGTTTATCCCAATTTTGTTAAATATAAAGGCATCGGAAAAATGAGATAAATATAGGATAATTCAAAAAAAAAAAAAAAAAATTCTAGTACTTGAAAAATTCTCAAATTTTATTTCTAGGTAGATTTTAATGAACTTATCATTCACAAAAATATTCAGATTAAAATTCATAAAAATAGATGTGATTTAATCAAGATTCTTATCGAAATTAAAATAAGGTATATATACCTCACTTGATAACACTTATCAAGGCCAACGTATGTATCAAGCTTGAATTAAAGTTTGACACCGGAAATGTTGTTTTTTTTTAATTACATTGGAAATGTTGTTATGGTGACCGGAAGAGGAACAGAGGACGTGTTGGTTTGAGACCATCAAGGCAAGGGAAATTATTGTCAATTTTCATACGTGGAAGAACATTTTATTTCTTTATTGAGATTAAAGATTTTACGATGAATTCTTTGCGAAACAATCGCTTGGTATTACAAACACATTATTGAATCCTGCAAAATAATGAAAGAACAAAACAATAATCACAGAACAAATTAATTAACTGTTTGTCAATTTGGAGACAATCAAAGGCCAGATGTGAATGGCACCCTGGTGGCCGGTAGCCAAGACCTGCCGACAATGAAGTTGGCAACAGTGAACTTCGATGCTTTGGTTGCACTAGTTATGACCTGGTAGCCTTGCCACTTCACTCTCCCACCGGTCGAAGAAGCTGGGCCAATATTCCTGTACTCTCCATAATACAAAGTATTCAGAGCAAAATTTCCATCCCATTCCAGCCACCCAGCAGGATCAACCAGTGTGTCAAGATAAGATTGCATAAAAACCATTCGTGAGTATTCCTTCCATGGTCGTCCTAAGAACGTTTTGATGAACTGAGTACCGGCTTCAGGTCCGGAGCAGCCATAACACGCGAATTGTGGATCGAAATTCCTGTATTCTGATTAGGGTCAGTCCTGCCTTGGGCAGTAACCACGTTCGTTTGCTGATCCATCGGCCTCCTGGCGTAAATCATTCAGTCCTGAAGAACTGCTGCATCATTACCGTGCCGTAGATATAGCATTCTCTGTAGAATTGTCGTTGTGAGTGAACGTAAAGGGTGTCTCGGTATCCTTCGAAGCCACAACGGTAGAAAACAGAGAGATCGGAGCCTGATCGGAGGGCCACTGCTTGGTGATTTTGTGGACCTGCTATGTTACGGAATGTGATGCCGCGAGCAATAAAATTATGCAATAAAATTTTTACTAGTCAGCAGTGAACTATTTCATTATTGAAATACAAAGGTAACTACAACGAAAAAATTCTGTATTCCATCTTCAACAGCATCAAATTAATTATTAAAATGTGTAATTATTTGTAAGATAAACATGTTATTTAAGCTCAAATTGCCAATTCATTAATTTTAATATTTTTAATGTTTTATCATTACTTGATTTACGCCTATAAATAAGATGCTTGTAATATTAAATTTGTTTACTTTATTCAACTTATTTGTGCACCCATAGCACTTTTTATGCAACACATTTACATAGTCAGAAGTCAAAGCAATACAACCATCAATGTGCCGGTCTCGAATGAATCCGAACTGATGAGGGGAAACAATCCTAGCTGCAACCCAAGCCAACCGATCAATCAAAATCTTGGACGATATTTTAAACAAAAAGTTACTAAGCTCAATTGGACGAAATTGATCAATCAAAATTGAATCCTTCAATTTCAGAAGACTACCGATCACCAACAAATTTATGCAGGACTTATATTTATATTAATCAAATTAATGAATTTTTTATAATATAAAAAGAATAATTGACTTTTTATTCTAATTATCAAGGTCAATTGATATACATATATATATATATATATATATATATATATATATATATATATATATATATACATACATATAATTTTAATACATTCCAGTCCTCCATACCGAATGACAAAATGTCTCTTTAAAAAAAATTATATCAATATGAGACTTTTGTTTATATTAATCACATTTATGAAAATTTGATATAACAAAATAATTGACTTTATTTTTTCTTGCAGTGGCTGCAACTCAAACCTGAAATATTGTTAAACATTTTTTATTAATTTTAAGTATCAAGGTCATTTATTGGATAATTTCTTTAAAAAAAAAATTCAATACATTATAAAAGTTAAATCCATCAAAATCTACTAGGGTTGGGCAAGATTTGTTGTAAGCATTTATGTTAATCTATCCAAATCTATCAAATTTCACCACTTAACCAAAATCTACAAAGTCGATAACTTTTTAAATACACCTAGATTTATTTGGATTTTTTTAAAGTCTGAATTAAATACACCTAGATTTATTTGGAATTTAATAGAATCTTTTCAAATCTGGATTGAATACACCTGGACTTTGATAGACTCCTTACAAATCTAGATTGAATACTCCCAGACTTTGAAAATCTTTTAAATTTTAATCAATTCTATATCGAATCCACCCCCTAAATTAAATAAAACAAAACAAAAGGAGTCGTTGTTCCTCCCATATCTGGAAGGTGCCACATCTCCCCCATACTTTTATTTTAATTATTTTGAAAAATGCTATTTAAAATAAAATTAATATTTCCATACAAAAAAGGAAACCTAACCCAACCTAGTTTGATGGTCCAATCCACAGTTACCATTTTTGTCAACCCACCCCAAGCGAGAACCAAACCAAACCTAACCCCTCACAATCGGACCCAAACTTGGATCAGATTGAAATGGTTTTTTTTTTCCCCTTATTTTCATCAATAATACATTTTCATTTTGGGTCCAAGTCAATTCATAAACTATATCAATCCAAAAAAAAAAAAAAATACTATATTATCAATAAACAATTTCTCATCAAAAAAGGAAATAACTATATAAAATAATTTTAAAAAAAATAAAAATAAAACTTGGAGTTAACCCACCCAAACCCAACCAAACCGAATCCTGGGTCTAGTATAATTCCTCTTATTCGGATCTATTCCAAACTCCAAACAACGAGATTTTCGGATCCGATTTCTCTTCTTCTCTTTTCGCGACCCAACCATCAAACTTTCCGGATCCTCCGATCGGACTCTCTGCAGTGAACTGCTCCGCCACAATCTCTGTAAGAATAACCCTAAAAAAAATACACGATTACTGTCGATTTTATGCTTTATTTCTGTTTGATTTTAATTTTATTGTTTTCTGTTGAATTTTAGTTAAATTGCCGTAATTGAGCTTCTTAAATTGTTGGGTTTTGGTTGAACTTGAGAATTGTTCTTGTAATTGAACGTTTTCTTTTTCAGGTGAATATTGATGTGACCCGTGTGTTTGATTTTGATGAGTTATCGTTTTCATGCTATTTGTTTTTTACTTCAATAGAACAGTTCAGTTTTAGAATTCTTTGGTGTAATTGTGTAGGTTGATGGTATATTTTGAGCTGTGTCATGTGTTTGGTTTTGATATATAGCTATCTCTGAACTTTTTCATGGAATTTTGTGTTATTTTGGGTTGATGTGAGTGTGGCTTGTGGGTTTGATTTTGATTATTTGTTAAACGTGCTAAAGTTCAATTGAGTTGTAATTATGGATTTTTTAAGTTATTTTGAAGTGAGTTGTTTAGCATGAGTTGATATAACCTAATGATCATTTGCACACTAGATTCTGCATTCTTACTGGTGTAAAATGCTGTTTCTTCATGGGAATTATGAAGTTGATTTGGGTTTTTGTTTGCTGTTGATGAAACTGAGACAATTTGCATTGCAATTCTGATCTTTTTGTTCTACTATGGCTTTTACTTATGGGGTTATTTTGATCCAATGGCATCATATTTACCCATGATCATGCTAGCCATGCACATTAAGATTGGTTTAAGCTGAACATGCATGTTCAATGTGTTGTGATATTTGTGTTGAATTTTCAGTAATGTGGAAACAAGAATCTGAAGTTAATACCGAACTTTGTTTTATCTAAATTTTGATTCTCTTTTGAAATCATTTGTCGACAGTCTAAACTTGTTTTCAGTTTATGAAGCTGAATTTGGTTGAGTTTGGATTTTTGTATGATGGCTCCTTTTGATTATTTGTATCAGTATTGTATTGAATGAGATTTTTCTTGTTCATTTTTATATTTTACATTGCAATATGATTCCCTTACATTTGGATTCTATTCTTCTGCATGTTGAAAATGTGCATGCGTGTGTGTGTGTGTGTCTGTGTTTCATTTTAATTTCTTTTGAGATTTGTATCTATCTTTCAAGTTCTGATTAGATTTTCATGATGGGTTTCTTTTGAAAAAATATAATTATTTTGCAATCAAATTATCATTTTGTTTTTTGTGATCTTTACTGTGGAATTTTATGAATTGTTTGCTTAATGTGCTATTTTAACCAATCATAATTTGTAATCCAATTTTGGTTTGATTGACTTGTTTGCTTTATTTAATTTGTATTATTTCCTTCTCAATTATAGTCATACAATGGGTTTTAGATACTGAAGTTGATATAAGTCCAAGCTTTGTAGTTTAAATCTTATGCTTTTTCAGCTTTCCTCATTTGAGCAAATGATTGGATAGTTGGGATTAAAGGAGAGTCACTGGATCACTTCATCTTAACACAGCCTAGAACTAAGTATAGCAATGATTCAGAATTGTGATTCAATCTACTGGGTAGTCAAAATATTAATAGAGAGATAATGGCTTGTCGATATTATGGTACAGGTAGAGATTGTACTGTTCAAATCCTTTGGTGTATTCTCAATGCTGTTTGGTGGAGTAAATTAGATCATTGAGTTCTTTAGCTTTTTCTTTGTTTTGATCAAGCCGTAGTCAGTCTTTTACTTGACTTATCTTTGGCGTTCCCAACAAACTAGAATCTTTTTGGGTGGTTTGGAATGAAAGTAACAGATTTTGAAGTGTACTGTGGAGAAGATTTTCAGTCTTTACAGGAAATGGTCAAGTTTTGGGTTTATCTTTAAGTTTCGGCATTTCCTCCGAGTTCAATCAAGATTAGTATTTTTTCTGTTTATTATTATAATTATTTTTATTTTTTTTTAATTTTCGATTCTTCAAAATTGGCAAGCAGTGGTGAAATGAGAGGGATGTTCATCTCTTGCCATTTCTGATTTTTTTTTTTTTTTTTTTTTTTCTGTATTCTTGTCCTCGTGTAGGACTTTTTATTTGTAAAGTTACTCTCAGTTTGGATCTAGTTTCACTTTTGTGTTTGGAGAACTGTTTTTTTTAAGGTCCTACGGTGGACTTCTTTTGAGGCAGACTGCTATTGGCTTTTTGTTATTTCATTTTTGTGGACTGCTTCTTCACTCTCTCTTTTTGTATGCCTTTTTTTTTCTTTTAGTACACTTTTATTTTCTTATTAAAAAATAAAATTAAAAAAACTCAAAACTCAAGTGCCCTGTAATAAGGGATAGTGGAAAACCATAGAATCTTAAATGGAAATATCACACCCTCCGCGCTAGGGATTTGTGTAAATCTAATTAAATATATAAATCTCTTGAGATATAACCCTAAGAATTTTTTATTTTGTTGAGAGACCTATATTTTAATGTGAAAGTTTTTACTTCGCTGGGTTCAACATGCTGGAGCATTTAATTGCCAGAAGGTTTTTCCTTTCGACATTAGAAACCAACCTATTTTTACTTGTCTTTCATACATATAGTCAAGTCTCCAGGCTAATGGCTCGCCTAATCACCCAGCCTTACTCAAGGATTTTAAAAGTTTTTGGAATTAGTTCTAGATTCAAGGTTGGAAATGTTTCATTTCTTTTAAAAAAACCATCTAATTTTGGAAAAATAGGAGAGGTGTGTGAAGTGGGTCTCCAAAAAATCAATTCTTATAGATGAATCCATTGGAATAAGAAGAATTGCCCAAAAGCCAAGCTTAAAGAAATCACAAAACAAGAAAATGTGAGTCGGAGATTATAACTCTAGGATTAATTTGATTAAGGTTTTGGACAACTAAAACCGTTATCCTCCTAATGATATTATTTGCCAATTCAATTGCATTGAGTAAAAGACATTAGTTTTATGTGGGGTGCTTCAAAAGTGCCTCATGGAATTGGAATTCAATTCAAATTTGAGATGAGATGGCAGAATCAACCGGAGCCTGTACAAGAGGTGAGTTGATAAGAGGAATTGAGCTTCAATTACCAAATTGTCTGACTTAATCAGATTTGTATTGTGTTCTTCGGTGGGTCTTGAAAGTTGAAAATATATACCTCAATCACAAACACATTGGCCCAATTTGACTTAAAAATTGAGAAACTTCAAACCCCATCCAGTATATTTGTTGGAGCAGTCACATCTCCTTGAAATGTCATCTAATAGTCTATCTGGTGTATTGGTTCATGCCCTATTAGGTAGTAATTGTGAAATATGGAATCTGATACCAAACCATTCTTTAAATTCAGATTTTTTGGTAGTATTCAGTCCTTTTTTTGTCCTTAAAGGTGACTTATTTAATTTTTGTCTAATCTCATATGATATGCAGAATTTGATTCATCTCAAGTTAGATGCAATGGAAATTTCAAATGAAACAGCTGTAAAGAAACCAAAGCGGTTAACCTCTGTTGTCTGGAATCACTTTGAAAGGGTTAGAAAGGCTGATGTTTGTTATGCTGTTTGTGTTCATTGTAACAAGAAACTGAGTGGATCAAGTAATAGTGGAACTACACATCTGAGGAATCACTTAATGCGGTGTCTGAAGAGATCTAATTACGATGTGTCTCAACTACTTTCAGCTAAGAGAAAGAGAAAGGATACTAATGTAGCCTTCGCAAATATCACTTTTGATGAAGGACAAAAAAAAGATGAATACGTTAAGCCCATAATGAAGTATGATCCAGATGAGAGAAAAGATGAAGTTATAAGCCTCGGAAGTAGTAGGTTTGATCAAGAGCGGAGTCGACATGATCTTGCTCGCATGATTATATTACATGGTTACCCATTGACAATGGTGGATCATGTAGGATTCAAAGTATTTGTGAAGAATCTACAGCCAATGTTTGAGGTTGTGCCAAATTCTGTTATGGAGAACTCCTGTATGGAGATTTACGAGAAAGAGAAACAGAAAATGAATGACATGTTAAGCAAACTGCACAGCAGAATAAACCTAGCTGTGGAAATTTGGTCTTCAGCTGAAAAGGCAGAGTACTTGTGTTTGACAGCACATTACATTGATGAAAATTGGAGATTGCAGAAGAAAATCTTGAATTTTGTCACACTTGATTCCTCTCATACTGAAGACATGCTTCCAGAAGTGATCATCAGGTGTCTGATGGACTGGAATGTTGACAGTAAGTTGTTTGCCTTGACATTTGATGATTGTTCTACTGATGATGATATTGTCCACAAAATTAAAGAACGCATGTCACAAAATAGGCCTTGTTCGAGCAATGGTCAATTGTTTGATGTACGCTCTGCTGCGCATGTTCTAAATTTGATTGTTCAAGATGCATTGGAAGCACTCCGAGAGGTGACTCAGAAGATTCGAGGAAGTATAAGATATGTTAAAAGTTCACAAGTAACACAAGGAAAGTTTGCTGAGATTTCCCAGCAAGTTGAAATCAACAGTCAGAGGAGCTTGGTTCTTGATTGTCCAATTCGATGGAACTCAACTTATGCCATGCTAGAAACAGCCTTGGAATACAGAAACGCATTCAATGTGTTACAAGAGAATGACTCTGAGTACTTTTCAGCTTTAACTGATATCGAGTGGGAATGGACAAGTTCCATTACTGGCTATTTGAAACTTTTTGTTGAAATTACTAATGTCTTTTCTGGCAACAAATGTCCAACTGCAAATATATATTTTGCTGAGATTTGTGATGTTCACATTCAATTGATTGACTGGTGTAAGAGCCCAGATGAATTTCTGAGCTCCACAGCATTAAAGATGAAAGCTAAGTTTGATAAATACTGGAGCAAATGCAGTTTGGCTTTGGCAATGGCAGCCATCCTAGATCCTCGATTTAAGATGAAGTTGGTGGAGTATTACTATTCTCAGATTTACGGTAGTACTGCTCTGGAACGAATTAAGGAAGTTTCCGATGGTATTAAGGAACTTTTCAATGCCTACTCTATCTGCTCAACCCTGGTCGATCAAGGTTCAGCCTTGCCTGGAAGCAGTTTACCCAGCACTGGTAACGATAGTAGGGATAAGTTGAAGGGCTTTGACAAGTTTCTCCATGAGACATCTCAAAGTCAAAATGCAATTTCAGACTTGGATAAGTATTTAGAGGAACCAGTCTTTCCTCGTAATTGCGATTTCAACATATTAAATTGGTGGAAAGTTCACACGCCAAGATACCCTATATTATCCATGATGGCACGTGATGTTTTGGGGACACCAATGTTGACTGTTTTTCCAGAATCAGCCTTTAGCACTGAAGGTAGATTGCTTGATAATAGTCGCAGTTCACTGAATCCTGATACTCGACAAGCCTTGATATGTGCACAAGATTGGTTGCGGACAGACAATGGTATGTGCAATTTTTTTTAATTCTTTTTACAATATTTTACACTCTTATCCATAATTTATCCTTAACTATGTCTTATTATTATTATTTAATATCAGAGCTCAACCCTTCCTCAAGTCATTATGCTCTAACCCTCTAAGTTGAAGCAAATTAAGCTGTCAATTGTGAGTTTTTGTTGTTAATTCATCTCCTTTAGCTAAAATGCTATTCTTTATGTGCCAATCTGATTATTTTTAGTTTAACAGTTATGTCATGGCAAGGTTGATGGATCTGTCATCAGAAGATAAGATGGTGCCGAATGATTTCCAACAGTTAGGTCTAGTTCTCGGAAACTGGTTTAGTTATAATGTAGAACTGTTAGAACTTAGATGTATCTATGGTTTATTCTGCTTTTTGACGTTATTGCTAACTGCTTACACTGTTAGCTTAAATGTACATCTGGCTATTAAATTTTTAGGTTGAAGAGACCTCCGATTAAGGCTTAATGTTGTCATTTGATTTGCGATTTCACTTGCACAACTTTATTCTCTGTCGACCAGCATAATACAGTTCACACCAATTCTTTTGTTTTGCAATTTCACTTGCACAACTTTATTTTTCTGTCGACCAGCATAACACAGTTCATGGAAAATTATATATATATATATATATTGCCATTTTCACTCGCATTCAAAACGGATTTGTAGAAATACCTTAGTAGGCTACTGAGAGGATGAATGAGACATTGATGATTTAGAGCTATTCTTTACATTTTTTTCCCCTTCCTAGTTAGGTTTTCATAAGGAAAACGCATTTTCAGGGTTGATATTGTGATTGTATAAGAATGTTGCTGCTCATGCCGGTCCAGATTTTCGCCATCCCTACTCTGCCATCACAACCTGATCAAAAAGCTTTATATTCTGCAGGTTTAGTAGTCATAGAATGAGACACTTTCCACTCTCTCGTAGCTTCGATATATCTCTCATCTTGTTTACTGCTCTCACCTTTTAAAAAAACTCTAGTAGCCATAAAACCTAGTTGCTTCCGAACTCAAACAACTCCATTAGAATCGATTTCCAACGATATTGTTGTAAGGACTTTTTTTCATAATTAATTTGATTAGCTTTATTGATTTTATTTTAGAGTTTGACATCTCTTTCACTTGTTCTTCAAACTACATTATTGGTAGCATGATCTATTGTTATTTCTTAAACTTTACTTCAATTAATCAACTCAAATAAGAAAATGCAATTAGTCGAATTAATAACCTGAATATACTAGTATGAATATAGGAATACAAATCAACTAACAAAATGACGTGGCAAGTGGTTTTTTCATTAACCACATCATCCCATGTTGTGTGTGGTGATGATATCCTACTTGCTACATCATTTGGGTTGAAATTTGGGTTAATTATTTGGGTTGTATAGTATTACTCGTTTTATAGTGGGCAAAACATCTGATGTTTATATAATATTATCTCCAAAATGATGGCAGAAGAAGATATATAAGGAAAAGCATAGTCTAAAATTGGAATTACAGAAGCAAGACTTGTGTTAAAATCTAGGCAGGAAACAGGTGACCTTACAGTTACAGAGCAGACCAATGTTATCATTTTTGTCACACAAATAGGAGGTTAGGGACGAGATGAGGTTCGTTCGATCCTCCTCACTTCCCCAGAAACCTCAAATTATGTTATAGTGTAATAAAAAAAAGGTTGGTCAATCTTCAAAATCGATCCTTTGTAGCTACTAGCCCAATCAATACAGGCCCACCACTTTCATAGCCCAAACATTCTGATCCAGTTTGTTTGCTCTCGTTCTCATTCTCATGACTATCATCAATCAATATTAGGAAGAAATGAGAAACTTAATAATATTATATACTATATAGTATGAACTTCCAATCACAAATAATTTTCATGACATATAATATGATTTCAGTACTCAGGCTTAATGCGCCCAGTATACACTTATGATCATACAATAAATTAGATTTAAATGTACACTTAAATTTAAACTTAGGGGGGTGTATTCAATTAGGATTCTTAAGGACATTTAAAGACATTATAAATCCTGGTGTATTCAATTTGGACATTTAAAGACTTTAAAAGAGTCCATATGAATCCAATGGTATTCAATTAGGATTTCTATGGACTTTTAAAGAATCCTTCCAAATCCAAGTGTATTGAATTGAGACTTTAAAAATGTCTCCAAGAATCGAGGTGTATTCAATTAGGACTAGATTTTAAAGGATTTTCTTAGGTCATGGATTTTGATGGATTTTGGTGGACTTGATAGTGAGAGATATAAATATCAAATGCTATAAAATGTCTGGCATTTTCCCTAAAGATTTTGGTGGACTTTGCTCTCTCTCTCTCTCTCTCTCTCTCTCTCTCAAAACAGCTCTCTCTCTCTCAAACATAATCAATTTAATTTATACTTTTTGGAACAAACCCTAAACCCTGAAAACCCTCGTCTTCTCGGTCGCATCCTGTGTAAGCTGCAACTGCAATACCTCAAAATGGACCAGAAACTCGACAGTCTAGAGAAAAAGGTTCTTGTTGAACTTGTGAAGTTGGTCCAAAAGCGTGGGATGCAAGGTACTGTTGGAGGCTGGAAGGAATTTTTAAATTTTTATGATAAAAAGTTTGGTTCTAGCTTAAGTGATCCAGCTAGGAGGTCCAATGATGTATTGTCATCTTTTCTGAAGACATTCGGTAAAGAGGAGGATTTGAAGTTTCTCGCGAAAGCATTGCAATGCCATTTGAATCGTGATTTGGTGGAGAAATCTAAAAAGATAATCCCGGTTGATGAATCTTCTGAGCAGAGGCTGGTCTGCTCAACTCTTGAACACCCACAATACCCATTATGTTATATATTCCCATCATACGAAGAGGAGTGGGTGGTTACAAATCTTGGTAAAAAATCCAAGGTGATGAGATCAAACACGATGTATGCTGTTGATTGTGAGATGGTTCTATGTGAAGATGGCAGTGAAGCTTTGGTGAAAGTGTGTGTTGTGGATCGCAAGTTAGAGGTCATAATTAATGAACTCGTCAATCCTCAAAAAGCAGTTGCTGACTATAGATCTGAGATTACTGGAGTTAGTGCAGATGATCTGGTTGGTGTTACCTGTTCATTAGCAGATATACAGAAAAGAATGAAGAAGCTACTATCACATGGAGCTATTTTAGTGGGCCACAGTTTGAACAATGATCTACAAGCACTAAAATTGGACCATGCAAGAGTAATAGACACCTCCCTTGTCTTCAAACATTCAGATGGACTTAGAAGACCTTCTTTGAATAATTTGTGCAAGGCCATACTGGGTTATGAAATCCGGAAGCAGGGTTCTCCACACAATTGTGTAGATGATGCATGTGCAGCAATGAAACTAGCTCTTGCTGTAATAGAGCGTGGAGTTGATTGTGTAGTTCGAGAAGATGTGCCGCAAACTGAAAGGGCAAAGTTGCTACTTCATAGAATACCAACTAATGTGCCAAGTGAAGAATTACATAGAATTGTTCCTGGGGACTTCACAATTGAAGTCAAGCCATTAAAAAGCTGAAGCAACGAGGGAAGAAATTAAAAAGAGAAAAAAAAAACCTGAAAAATAAGAAATATAATGACAAAAAGAACTCCCATTTGCTGAGCAAGAGGTGTAGTAACAATGAGTGTATAGGTTGTGTCATTGGGCATATAGTGGTATAATTCTCCATTTATAATAAAAGTCAGAGATAACAAATCCATGAAAGTCTATGGATGTCTAAACAAATCCATAAAAGTCTTGAGATAGATGTCTAAACAAATCCATAAAAGTCTGAGATGAATGTCTAAACAAATCAATGAAAATCCATGCGGATTTATAAAAGTCCGTAGAAATCCATGAAAATCCGTAGAAATCTATGAAAATCTGTCACTTAAAAAATGTCTTTCAATGTCCACAAGAATCCTAATTGAATACACCCCCCTTAAACTACAAGTAAAGATTTCAATTTAAAATTTAAAATACACTTAAAACTTATATGTAAAATAAATTTTAATAAACCTTAAATTCAAACATAAAATACAAATAGTCAAAGAGTTAAAAAGATTAAAGAGATACACTTATATTTTTAATATTTTTAAAAATAATTATATAAATATTAGATCAAATGGTACGTGTTAGGAAATAATGGTTTAACCCATATCAAGCCTGTAGTTTTAAATGCTCCAAACCCATCCAAACGGATCGGATCTACACCGATTTTGGGTGGGTTAGGGACTTTTGCCATTGCTTCATGCTATAAACATCACATGTGATCTTGCATGGAGAGAAAATGAAATTTAATTCTTAAAAATAATAAGAAGAAGAAGAAGAATACAACAATGAACGGTAGTCAATGGTCGTATAAAATTAAAATATTCAATTGATTGGGCACTGATGACTGATGTTGTGTGTGAGGATCCTATGGTCCACTTATTTCCAAGCAACCATTTGGTTTTGATATTTTTATATTTGGAGCTGTTGTTGTTTGGTAATTTCAACACGTGACAAATACTTGTCAAGTCGCTATCTAACTATTATTTAATTTTTTTTTCTAATAGAATCGATCATTTTATTATTATATTTATATTAAAAAAAAAAAAAAACAAACAAACAAACAATTATCTACGTACAATCATCCTATAATTAGTTCTGGAAAATCGTCGCATTAATAAAAAAATAATCAACAATCAATTTCTAAATGCATTTCTCTAATTACCTCTCTGCCCAATTTATTTTGGTAATAAAATTGTTCATGCAATTTAGACTTTAGACATCGATATAAATAAATAAATAAATAAATATGATGATTATTTAATATTTATTACCTACAAAGAAAGTTTGTATTGGACTTTTGAGCCTATTTGACATGCCCAATGGAGGAACAATAGTGGGCTTGATCCATTAGTATCTAGCGTTACCAAGTCTTATAGGATTTCTAGAAAAATAATTAAATAAACTATACTTCTTTTTTTCTTTTCTTTTTTTGAAATAATAAACAATACATTATAATTCACAAAATATACCTTTTGATAGAGTTCTATTTATGCCCACACATCTCTCATTCTCTCTGGTTTATAGTCTAGAAAATTTGTTAGCTATAAGAATTAGATGTTGTTATCTTAATAATCATTCACTTCGTGCTAATATTCTAAATCAAGGAGAAGATATGAGATTGGTCTGGAGGTATACTCTCCACACCTATACCGCAAGGTTATGGGTTCAAGTCCTTCCCATCTAAAAAAAAAAAAAAAAAACTCTGAATTTATTTAATACTTCAAAAATATATATAGGAATCAAGGAGCACTATAATATAAACTCATCATAAAATTTCTAGGCTCGTGATTTACAGATATTGGATCGATGGATCAGTATCCAATGAGCATAATTTCATCGTGATCATGTGATATGAAAGTAAATGTGATCGGATAATCATCTATATAATTTGAAATGGAAATGCACAATACATGAAAGATACACCTTGGACGCTCTCTTCAAAAGCATTGATTATGATGGAATTGGCCCAAAGTAATAAAAAGAAAGAAGAAAGAAGCATGATGTAAAAATGGTTGCGCCGTTTGCTTGTAAGTGAAAGAAAAGGAGCATGCGTTTGCTCTCTTCAAAAGCATGCAGCTTCATAGTAATGAATTTGTTACAACTTTGGTTAGACAGAAATCATAATTAAAGAGAAATCAACATGTTGTTGCTTGCTTCCTTATGCCTATATTACTTTTCTCAAATAAAAAAAATATCACCTTCTTTGCCTTTCTCTGTCTATGCTGCATATAGACAATACATCCTCAAGTTGGCCAACCCAAAGTACACTATTATATTTTCATATTAAAAACACACATTAAATTCAAACAGTTTTTTTATTTGGATTTATGACACCAAATGGGTTGGGAGTCTGCTGGATCTGCCGATAGAGATCAAGCACTATATAATCAGTTCAGATATTTACTCTCATAATCGGGAGATATTTACTCTCATAGTGGTGTTGGGGTTTGAACCCTAATTAATAGTGGAGCTCCATTTTAAGGATTCCCACCACCAAGTCAAAGGACTTTTAATTATGGCCAAAACAAAGTTAATTTAACTCATTATTGGTTACATAGAGAAAGTTATACAACTTTATTTCTAACAATTATCATAATTACATAAATAGACAAAGGTCTCATTTGTGTTTTTATTGACTTGAAGGATCCTGAATTTTATTAAAGTTTGTCTTCTTCTTTTTTTTCACCTCTCAATATAATGTCAACTTGTTAATTTGTTCAAACCCATCCTAGCCAATCTTGATATATCTTTTGTATTGAATTTATCAAAATCTACTTTATATTTACAAATATATATATATATATATATATATATCAAAACCAAATAAGACTTGTGATAGACTTGTTATATTAATCAGGGCGACCTGCCTCAATCTTTAAAAACTCTTTTTCATATACTTATTTTATCAAAATCTGGGCACTCTTTTTTTTATCAACATAAAAAATTGATCTTTAAAATAGGGTTTTTTGTTTTTTGTTTTTTGTTTTTTTGTTTTTTTTGTAAATTATATGAATTTCAATATTTTATTTATTTTGAATTTGTAAGTTAATCTAATATCAAAATTATGATACAAAATCCGGTGTATCATAATAATGTCCAAATTTGGTGTCCAAATGATATAGCAACACAAACTCTAATCCATTTATTTAAATCATTTAAATCTAATACAATTTAAATGAATGGATTATACTGTTGCCACATAATTTGGTCACTAGATTTTGACAAAGTATAATTATTGATGGAAATTTAACTATATAATTTTTAAATATATTTTAGTGCCTTTTATGACTTATTTTTTATTTATATAGGTTATAATTTCATCGTGTGAAGAGATTTACGAAAATTTATTCTAACCTGCTTTAACGTTCAATTAGGGGTGGACCCACCTAAAGATCAGGTGAGGCCCGTGCCCTACCTTAAAATTTATTTTAAATTTTTGATTTTGCTTTCAATTATATTTATATATATATATTAAATAACCATAATGATAGCGAAACACTTTTTTGTAAAACTGGTATTCTATCTCCCTTTTGTATTGGTAGCGGTGGTTCAAGTCCCACCATTTATATTTTTCAAGGAAAATGAATATCTTATTTTGAAAATTTAATTTTATCATGTGATTTTTTATGCCTTTTTTATTTTACCATCTTTTCCAATTTCTTTCTCAAATTTTCATCTTATTCTTAAACAAAACAATTTTTTTTTCTGTCATTGTCATCTTTTTAGCTATTTTCAATTTGTGGTTACTTAATTCAATTTATTTTATGTTAAATTATCTATTATTATTTTGATCTTTTATTATTTCTAATAGTTTTAGTTTCCAATCAATAAACCCTAAAATCTCAAATTATGATTCATTTTATTTTATCCGTAGTATTTTTCTTTATTTTACAGTTTTAATTTATTTCGAATCAATAAATCAATAATTTACCAACAATTAGAAGAATAAAAAAAATTCAAAAGCATGTCTAGTAATATTTATTAATCAATTATTTTTGTATAAATTTAAAGTGAATTCATTATAAATATAAAATAAAATTTCTTATTATAAAATTATATTGTAATTTATTATTTTAAGAAGAATAAATATTACAATTTTATTGTTTATGTTGTTTTTCTTGTTATTATTTAATTTTTTATATTGTGTTTTTACTTTTATTTTTTTGAACGTAAAATTATTTAGTTCATCTTGAGTATGTGTTCTATTTGTTTTACTTTATATAAACTTCATTATATCATCAATTTTTCTTTATGTAAAAAAAATCATTTTTTTTTTAAAAAGAAAAAAATAAACTCATTTTACTATGATCTTAATTTTTAATATTTTTTATAATATAAATATTATTTTGTTCAAATATCCCACCTGAATAAAATTCCTGGGTTTGCCACTGCTTTCAATCCCGGTTACATCTGTGTTCTCGGTGGACAAGCAGGCAGACCACCACAAAAGCTAATTTAAAAGAATCTAGCGTTAGATATTTGAAAGATAGGTCATAAGGTTATTTAGAGGGCATAAAAGAATCTAGTAATAGTAGGCATCATGTCAATTGATAGGATAAGATTTTAAGATAATAAAAGATAAATATTGATCAGAAAACGACAGTTTGAAAGTGGAAGTGTGGGGCGTCAGAAATGGTAAACATCGTCATCATCATTCATCAATAAAAACACAGTCTATGCGAATCAATAAAGCTCAGATATGCTCTCTACTCTCTGCTCTCTGCTCTCTACGTGCATGAAATCTGAAAATATTTCATTTCATCATCTCTTCTCATCACTTCCTTGCACACTTGTAGGGGTCATTTTCCTTTCTTTGCGACATCTGTCTCCTTTTCTTTTCCTCTTCTTTTTTTCTTTTAGAGCTCACTTAGTGCGCACCCGATAGGATTAATCTAAATTAATAGTATAATACGTATTGGACTGAAATAATACTTTCTCTTATCCAATATTACTTATCTAATATAATATTGGATTGGATAAAAAATAATTGTATTTTGTGGAAGGTTGGTATAAAATTTTATTAATAAAATCATTTTAAATATATTCAAAGAAAAGGAAAATAAAATTATTTTAAATTAAATTTGGTTAAAAAAATATTTTTTGAATGAATAAAATTAATTTGAAATAAAAATAACATTTATTTTTTAATTGATATTAAATTTTTTTTTTTTTTTTGTAAATGTTAGAATAAAATATATTAATATTTTAAAAAATAAAATATATTAAATTAATTTTTAAAAGGGATTAAATAATATTTTATATATAAATAATTTAGTTAAAAAAAGAAAAAAAAAAGGAAAAAAAAAAAAGAAAGGGGGTATAACAAAAGTTGGGACAAAATATATATATATATATATTTTCCCTTTCAAAGCGAAAGAAGCTAAAAAAACGAAGTAAATAGTTGACAACTAAAAAGATTCCTCTTTGCAACCTTTTTCTTTCTCCACTCTTTTCAGTTTTTCGTCTTTCGCTTGGACTGACCAGTGACCACCCTATACTTTTCAACTAAATATTTTAGGGGAAACATACTCTCACCCCTCAATTGTGGCCATGTTGCAACTAGATGATGAAAATCAATTATTATACTTTGATACCCCTACCAGTTAGGGATGGCAAATTGGCAATGGAGCGGATTCGGGGAGGGGTGGCCCTCCCCGCACCCCACCCAATTTATTTTTTGAAAACTCATCCCCTCATAAAACTCCTCAATAGATGGAACGGGGCAAGGTGGGGCGGGGTATGCTTTCCCTATCCCCACCCAATTTACCCCATTTAACCCATTTATCTAAAAAAAAATTTTAAAAAAATGTTGTCAAAAAAAAAAATTTAATATTATTAAAATAATAAACATATATCCCAATGAATAATATAAAGTAATTTCAAAAAACTATTGAAAATCATCTCATAAATATAAATCTCAAAACTAAACAAATAAATTCGATAATTTTAAAACATGAACATTAAACTAAATAATAAAATAAATAAATATTATATTTTAAGAGGGGCGAAGCGGGGCGGGGATTATAAAACTCATCCCTGCCCCATACCCATTGCGGATTTTATTATCTATCCCTATCCCCATCCCTGTCCTATCACCATCAAATTGAAACTCATCCCCATCCCATAAGCGCGGGTCCCCACAGGTTATTTTGCCATCCTTACGGTACTAGTGGATGGATTCTATTAAAAAATAATAATTTGAGGGTATTATTGTCATTTTAATCAAACAAACACTTCCACCATTGGAGTTTTGAACCTTGAAATTAGGGAAAATGAGAGGATGATAGTATTTGATAGGAAACGGAGGTTTGCAAGAGCCTCGTACATGGATATGGTGACGGGACAATGGAGGCTTGATGAGCTTTATGTGAAGGGGGAGACCCGCACCTTCATCTTTGTTATGAGGAGGCAGTTTCCTCCCAACGAAAACCGTGGAGGTAGGCTATGGCTTGGCATTTTGATTTTGCTTTATATATATATATATATATATTAATAATTATTTATTTATATTTTATATGTTTAATTATTTTAAGGGTGCTTTAGTCATTTCATATGTTTAATTATTTCAAGAGTACTTTAGTCATTTCATATGTTAACCCAAGTCATTTCATGTGTGCGTGTACGTTTATGTGTACGTGTGTTAAAATATTTGTGCGAAAAAATTTAAGTGGAAATGACACTACCAACTTCCCACAAGAGGTTTAGCATATTCTCATGTGAAGACAAGATATATTATAAAGTGAGAATGGAGTGAGAATGTGCTTAATCATATTATAAACTATTTAACCTTTCAGTCATTAGTAAGATTTCGTTAGGACTTATCATTTTAGTGTTATATTTGTCATTTTCAATCTTATAAAAACATCCTTTCAAAAATGATATTATAAAAACATAATTTTAAAATAAAATCTTATTAAAAAAACTACTTAATTATCGATTCATTTAAATTAAATATATGCTTTATGATCCAACTCACATAAAAAAAAGTGATTTACATAAATAAAAATTAATTATTTTCTTTTATATAAAAAGTAATTAAAGCAATCTCCACCATATGTTGAAATGACATTTATTGTCCTTCTGAATAATTGGTCGTTTTGTGTAGTTTAGGAGAAAATCTTGCATAGGACAATCTCACTGTCACTTGGTGAGACCATCAAATGAAATTGAGTCAAATTAGAGTTTTATAATATATTTTTATGTTTATAAGATAAATAACATAATTTTATTGGACAGTCTCATTAAGTAGACAGTGAAACTGTCCCATATAAGATTTTCTCGTAGTTTGGTATCTAAAAATGCCAAGATCTATTAAAGTAATGATTTGATCACTGAAGACTAGGAAAGTTACGACAAACTTTGTCTTACATGAAAATGCTACTCCTCAAGTAGTGGTGGCAAAATAGACGGCTCGGCCTATTAACGGCCTAGCTTGACCGTGCCGGTTCCTTAACAGGCCAAACCTAAAGTAGTCTGAAGAGAAAATAGGTCGGGCCCGATGGGGCTTAGCCTGACCTGCTAGCCGGCCTACGGGTCGACCTATAGGCCCCTCGGTTTTTTTTTTTCTTAAATAAAATAATAAATATTATTATTATTTTTTTAAAAAAAAAAGAGGCTTAAATTGAAAATTTAATAATATTTAATAATAAAATAAAGGCCTTATAGCCGTTGGCCTAACGGCAAAAAAAATAAAATAAAAAAATAAAAAATTTGAATTTTTGACCATTTGGTCAAAGAAGAAATTAAAAATAAATAAATAAATAAAAAAGTGGTCGTTGGCCAACGATCGGCTTGTTAGGCCGGGGGCTTCAGTTTGGTGGCCAGGCCTAGGCCTGCTTCGTAGCTAGGCCTTGGGCGGACCTGCTATTGGCCGGGCCGTGCCAGACCCGGCCTGGTCCATTTGTCACCGCTATCCTCGAGAGTAGTTAGTGTAAGTTCATTTGAACTTATAATAAAATTAATTTAATATCCCTATACTTAGGTGAAGTAATTATACAAAACCTAAACGAGGCATGCTTATTTACAGACATAAACAACTATTCTGAAAATTACTTCCTTCGCTGACTTGGTGTTACTAAAATTCAATCAAACTTCATTCCTATAAGGCTATAAGGATTAAAGATATTTCGTCCTTTCATCCTTTTTTATTATTTCATTTAAAAATAGAGATTAAAAAATGGATGATGAAGATTTTTTTTTTTTTTTTAATAAATTAATTTATATGAGGGTATTTATGTGATTTCTCAAAAACATGGTTTTTAACATTTAAATTTTGATTAAAAACAAAAAATTAATATTTTAAGAAAAAAAAAAATCCTTCCGTTTCCGCTTTTTTTTTTTTTTTTTTTGGGTTTCCCCCCACCGAATTTTTGATTCGGTCCTGGATATGACCAAACGTTTAAGTTGAGAGTCGAACACTTACATTGAGAGAGATTTTTAGTTAGTTTTAAAAAATTTGTTTCAGGTTGAGGTAGATCTCATGTGTAATTAGTACTATTTGGATATTATAATCATAAAAGTAAAGATATGCAAGTACATGTCTACCACTACTGCATTTACATAACATTTCTTTGTTTCGGTCAGCTAGAAATGATACCAAAAGAAAAGTCAATCAAAGGACAGACAAGCTTTCTATTTCTTTAATATAATCCCCAATGTGGAATCTCAATAACCTTTGCAAGATAGTGGACCGTGAAGTGAATGAACCGGTGATCAAAGCAATTAGAAAAAATAAAAAGATTTCATCATATATAAAGGATTAAAGGCACATGAAGTTGTTTTCATCAACTTCAAGTTGCCTGATGCGATCACCTTCGATTTTTGTTCCAGAATCATTTAGATTTCATCACAGTCTTGTAATATATCATTATATATTTTGCTTTGCACGTTTTAATTGATTTATTTTCTACTTTTCAATAGATAATTTAACTCAGTGATTTAGGGTCCGATAAAAAATATTGGGTCTAAGCTCATCGTATATTCGTATGTGGTATATATATATATATATATAAATAGAGAAAATTTAAATGCAATTGCAATCTAGATAGTCTGATTCAAGGGTAACAATTTGAGTTATCATGTCATATTTATATAAATACAAACACATTTTTTTTTATTTTTTTTTAAACCTAAACACAATCCATTATACTTATAAATTATCATGTCATAAGCTAAAACTTAAATGTAACCGATTAAATTAACGGGTTACTCGTTACCATCTAATTAATCCATTAATTTATAAATTTGTCAAATTTTCTATTTAATTTGCTAAGAAAAATTAACTTTTATCAAGTGGAAATTGCAAAAACAATCTATTTAAGCGTTTGATTATTGTTTTTAACCTTCTCCCATAAAATTATTGTTTCTAAGTTCTAACCATTCATATTAATTTATTTTCACCAAATAGCCATCCAGTTACATTATTACCCTTCTTTACATTTCCTTCAACGTATTGCACAAAATCGGCGAAAATTTACTACAAACAAAAACCTCTTCTTCAACTCTTATGTCTAAAATCAAAAAGCCTACTATACAAAATCCTCATTTTGATCCAATTGTTATTAAACAATGTTTTCGTATCGAGAGAAGAGAATCAATGAAAATCTTTGCTATAAATCAATGAAAACGATTGAATGAGATATATATATATATATATTTGTGCTTGAAATCTTTCTAACCTTGTTAAAGGTATGTAAATTAAGTATTTTTAATTTTAATTTTATTTTTACTTTGTTTTCATGTTTATGTTGCTGAGTTTACTTCCAATTATCTAAAAATTGGAGTTTTTGGTAGAGAAAATGGTTGATTTTTTTTTTTTTTTTTTTTTTTTTTTTTTTTTTTTTTTTTTCCATTGACCTATAGTGTGTCACGTTGGAGAGTGAAACACACTATGTGTAAATGCGTCTTATGGACGTAGTAACTGCCTATCTATATGGCTCATTCGATTCAGATATTTATATGAAAATCCCTTAAGGATTTAGAATGCTAGAAGCATACAACTCGAGACCTCGTAATTTATATTCGTTTAAATTACAAAGGTCCTTGTATGGATTAAAGCAATCTAGGCGTATGTGGTATAACCGCCTCAGTGAATATTTGATAAAAGAAGGATATATTAATAATCTTATAGGCCCATGTGTCTTCATAAAGAAATCATAATCTGGATTTGCTATTATAACAATTTATGTTGATGATATGAATTTAATTGGAACTCTTGGAGAGCTCTTGAAAACTGCTGAATATTTAAAAAGGGAATTTGAAATGAAAGACCTAGGAAAGACAAAATATTGTCTCGGCCTAGAGATTGAGCATAAGTCAAACGGAAAATTTATCCATCAATCAACATATGTTGAAAAAATTCTGAAAAGATTCCATATGGACAATGCTCATCCATTAAGTACTCCTATGATTGTTAGAACTCTTGATCCTAAGAAATATCCATTCCGGCCAATTGAAGATGGTGAAAAGATACTTGGTCCTGAAGTACCATATCTTAATGCAATTAGTGCTTTATTATATCTGACTCAATGTACTAGACCAGATATTACATTTTCAGTGAATTTGATTGCTAGATTTAGTTCAGCACCAACTCGAAGACATTAGAATGGGATTAAACATCTTTTTTGATATCTTCGTGGAACAAAAGATTTAGGATTATATTATTCAAAATCTAACAACTTTTTAGGTTTACTTGGTTATGCTGATGCCGGGTATCTATCTGATCCCCATAAAGCTCATTCACAAACGAGATATGTTTTTACCTATAATGGCACAACAATCTCCTAGCGGTCCACGAAGCAAACTCTTGTTGCTACATCCTCTAATCATTCAGAGATCCTTGCACTTCATGAAACAAGTCGAGAATGTGTTTGGCTAAGGTCAGTTATTCATCATATTCAAAAGACATGTGGATTCTCATTATCTACAGAAATGTCAACACTAATATTTGAAGATAATACAGCTTGTATTACTCAAGTTAGAGGGGGATATATAAAAGGAGATAGAATCAAACATATTTCTCCTATATTCTTCTATACTCATGAACTTCAACAGAACCAATAAATTGATGTTAAACAAATACGGTCTACAGATAATCTTGTAGATCTGTTTACTAAAACATTGCCTACATAAACTTTTCAGAAACTGGTATATGTAATTGGCATGCGTCAGCTCTGTAAATTACATAATTGATATTTAAGTTTTGTTCAGAGGGAGCGTTCAATCGGGGGGTGGGCAAAATTTTGAATAGACATACGTGTACTGTACTTTTTTTTTTCCTTCTACTGGATTTTGTCCTACTGGGTTTTACCGGAAAGGTTTTAATGAGGCGGTTCTGAACATATCCACACTACTTGATCCAGAAGATCATTGTATATACTTTTGCTAAGGTTTT
The DNA here is from genome assembly GCA_030490815.1 of Acer saccharum. Lineage (NCBI taxonomy): Eukaryota > Viridiplantae > Streptophyta > Magnoliopsida > Sapindales > Sapindaceae > Acer > Acer saccharum. The sequence goes on from CM059867.1 coordinate 29,125,840, forward strand.
TGTCCCACTGGGTTTTTCCTAGTAAATTAAAATACAAGTGGTGGAAATCTAAGAGAAAGTGTTACAACATATATGGCTTTCCACCATCATTCTCTTCTTGGCTTGTTGGGTACACCAACCCACGTGGAAGCATGGTCTTCTATGCTTAATCCTCAAGTAAAGGTATGTGGCAATTTAGATAAGAAATTGCAATAAGCACCCCTCATAACATTTGCCTATATATATATGGCTTTCTATTGTAAATATTTTTGTTGTTGTTTTTTAGCTGATGCTTTCCAGAAATCAATAACAAAGGCAATATGATTATCTTGTTTTTATCTCATTTTGTCTCTATTATATTATCAATTGTTTCAATTTAATTTACAACAACAAATAAATATTCGGACTACTGCTTAAATGGAAAAACAAACCCAACTCTCTAGTATTCAGGATTTTTAAATGAACAAAAACAAGAAAAGCTCAAAGCTTACTAGAAATATAATATTGAGTTATTTCCAAAACCTAAGGACCATTCCTAAACAAACTCAAATAAACAAAACTTAACGAAAAAAAAATAGCTAAAATATATATGAAAACGGAAAAAACTGAAAAACATGAGACAAATCGACATTTTCTTGGGAAAAATATGGCATGTTACACAGGTAAACCGGTAGCTTTTGAAGGTCTCCCGATGTCGTTTGCCCATCCAAATGTCCTGCGAAGTGTGTACTCCCTACATTTAATATTCATTTTAAAAATATATATTAAGAATTGTATTTGAATTCATATCAAACTCTATACCTTTTAACATTTCACAAGCTGCAACGAGAAGACATTGGCCCAATGGTATATACTTCACACCTACACTATTGAGGTTGTCGGTTCGAGTCGTATCCCTATCTAAATCCTGAACTTTTTGTAATTGTTTTTTAAAAATAAAATATCACTGAGTGGCACATCCGTCAATGACTAAAACGATTATGCACTTTCGCTTCACATTTAAGTCACATTTCGCCAATGGCGGACCCACCTTTAGACCAAGTGGGGTCCGTGCCCTACCTTAATTTTTATATATAAAAAAAATTGATTCTTCTGTCTGTCATATATATATATATATTTATATTAAACAACACCAACAACAATATAACATTTGTTAGCATAGTTGGTATTGTCTTTTAGAGCATGGTGATGGTACGAGTTAAAGAATCCCTTTATTTTTTTAAATTTATCTTTTTTAATTTTAAATTATCTATTATTATTTTAAAATTTTCTTAATTTTAGTAGTTTTAGTTTGACATACTGAGGTCCTAACTCCTAACGCATCCAATCAATCCCTAAAATCTCAAATTTATTAATTGTATTAAAATAGTCCATATATTATTACGATTTATTTTATTTTATCCTCAGTATTTTTCTTTATTTTATATTTTTAATTTATTTAGAATCAATAAATCAATAATTTACCAACAATTAGAATATAAAAAATTTAAAAATATATCTAGTTAGATTTATTAATCAATTAATTTTGTATAAATTTAAAATAAATTCATTATAAATACAAAACAAAATTTCTTATTATAAAATTATATTGTAATTTTTTTTTTTTTTAAGAATAAAGATTATAATTTTCCATTGTTTATGTTGTTTTTCTTGTTATTAATTATTTTTAATGTTGTGTTTCTTGTTTTTATTTTTTTTTTCAATGTAAGATTATTTAGTTCATCTTAAGTAAGTATTCTATTTGTTTTATTTTATCTAAGCTTCATTATTCCATCATTTTTTATATTAAAAAAAAACTAATTTTATTAGGATCTTAAATTTTCAATATATTTTTAATATAATTGTTATTTCGTGCAAGTGCCCCATCTTGTAAAATTTTCTGGGTCCGCCACTGCATTTCGCCAATCCAATAAAATCACAACATGTAGGGTTAGGTCCCGATAGACTCTAACTCGATTGCGGTTTATTATATATATATATATATATATATATATAATTTATGAGATGCAAAAATTTCGTATGTTTTTTCGTATATAATTCTAATAGATAACATTGTTTATTGAAATGATTTTCAATTAATATCGGCGTCTATTCAAATATTATAATAGAATATTTAAAATATTTTATTGGATTTGGTTTTTTTCTTTATATTTCCGGGATTTGTGTCATATTTTAATATGTTTTATTGTTTTAGGAAATAAATGCCAAATTTATTTATTTGGAAATTGTATTAGAGTTGTTTTGTGTTGTAAATTCCAAAATTATCTTGCTTTGTGAATTCTGCACGTTTTTTCGTATATAATTCTAATAGATACCAATGTTTATTAAAATGATTTTCAATTAACAGCTGTGTTTATTTGAGATACCGCATGTATCTTATCATGAAAGGTCCAGAGTGCTATGAATAAAGAATAATAATTAAAAAAAAAAAATGTGAAAAAGGAAAAGAAAATTGAAAGGGAAAGAAGAATAAAATAAAAAAATTTAAAAGGAAAGAACAAATTCCCTCCAAATGATTGGATGGTTAGAAGCAACTAAGCAAGTGAGCAAAGAAGTGATGAGCCCGCCAAAAAGGTAATCCTGACGGCACCCATTTGTCTGCCAAAAAATAAAATCAAAAATTCTCTCTTATCGATTCTGATTCCTCTCTATATATACCCTCTAATCGTCGCCCACTCACTCTCAACTCTCAACTTCACTTCTCTCTCTGCAATTCCGCTTCACATCTTTCAGGTTTGTTTCCTCTCTCTCTCTCCCTCCAATGTCTCATTGAGTCGATTTAACGCTTTTTGTTGATTTTGATCTATGTATGGCATATTCTACTCCGATTGTTTGGAGTTTTTGATTAATCGACTTCGAGGATTAATATTAATTTTGAACTTGCGATTTGATTTCGAGTGAGTGATAGAGAATTATTTTGTGGTTTGGTTTAGTGATATTCTGTATTCTTCAACTATATATATATATAGATCTCGTTTTCGTTAATGTCCTCCATTTGATTGCTAAGGAAAAAAACTGAATCTCTTCTATTGATTCAATTTAAACCACGTTTTTGGTTTTTGTTCTTCTTTTCTATCTCTGTATTTTTTTTTGGGTAAATCTCTATCTCTGTATTATATATACTACTTCGATTGTTTACGGTTTTTGATTTGGATTTGTGACTTGATTTCAAGTGATACGGAGAATAATTTTGTAGTTTGGTTTAGTGATGTTATGTGTTCTTCAATATATATTGCTTACGGAGAAAAAAACAGAAGACGCAAAACAAAAATCTGAATCGAAACAGAAGACACAAAATAAAAATCTGAATCGCTTCTAATTTGTTGTTGTTTTTAAATGTCGAAATCGAGGTTTTGTTTTTGTGATTCCGATTGTTGGAGAATGATATAAATTTCGGTTTTTTTTCTTTTTTCGCTTGTCTCTTGTTTTGACTCACTAAGAGTAATGAAAATTTTTTAGCCAAAAGAGTCCATGAAATTAGTTGACGATTTTGGTCAGAATTCCTACTAGCACTCTTTTCTCGGTAAGTCTGAGCTTAAATTATACGGATGTCTTATATAATTTGATTGCTTGGATTGTTATGTAGTGTTTGTTACGGTCGAAATTGATCATGATAGTTTAAGTAGATAAAAGTTCCTTTTTTATTTATATAAAGAAATTCAACAAAGTAAGCATGTGAATAGCAATATTTTTATAATCTTAACGAAGTTCCGCTTAGTGAGTTTCCTGGAAAATGCTTTTGAACAAAGGTATTATAGACTTCATTTTCTCACTTGTTGTCTCTTAAAGTGGTGATGTGATTTACCTTTTATTAAAACTAGATTTTAAAGAGATTCTCTTCCACTTATTAGGAAAAAAAAAAAACTATTAATATTGATCGATTATTTGCCTACTAGAATAACTTAATTATAAAGTCCTAGTGCATCTTTCTTATTGGTAGGCCACAGAATCTGTAAAAGGTGTCAGCATGGAAATTGATTCTCTTGGTTAGAGATCTTTAGTATATATTTCCTTTTTCTTTATAAAAGTCAAATTAGTAAAGTTGAATGCAGTTCAAAAAGAAGAGGAAGCAAACAACAGGGTAATGTGATAATCTACTGTTAGTTTCATGGCAATTCTACCTCTAGTATGTTCTCTTGTTTGGTCTGTAATTGGAATATTAGATGTATTTCTAGTACCCATTAGCATTCTTAGTTCTTAGTAAACTTGGAAATTCTTTGAGCAAGTCATGCTTTGGCATCTCAATGTTCTTAATTAGCTAGTGATTCAACATTGCCTTGTTAAGTTGATTTAATTAGCTAGTATGCCCTTGTTGTTTTGCGGTCTCTAGCTAAGCTACCCCTTATCACTCATTTTAAATCTTAAAAAGTTTTTGGTCCACACTCCCAAGATTTTCTGCACAGAAGATGTTGCTAGATTGGGTGGTTTAAGATCATCTTAGCAGGTGATTTCGAACCGAGGGTCCGAGACAGAGTAAGAATATCTTTCGAAAGTAGTGGACCCCTTAAATTTGTGGGTACCAACCCCTTGTGGTTTGTGCATGCATGACAAGTATATATATATGGATTTATTGCAAACTTTCACGGCCTCACGGGCTCTTGTACTCTACAACCAAATATCTCTTTCTGACTACTAGACCAATAATTCTTATTCCACTTGCAGGAAAACAGCCAGACTTCATACGGGTCTTTCATGTCAATATCTACCTCTGTTTTTTTTTTGGCCTTATTCTTTCTGTGTTAGGTTATGGGTCGCATCCCTGTATAAATATCCATCTTAATCGATATAATAACTGATTTGTAATTATTGTACGGAATATGAGATGATGTGACAAATAATATAACAATTACAAATCATTAATCATGTTATTTTAGATGAATTTTTGAACCGGAAATAATTAATATTAATCTTTATAAATATATATATATATATTTTTTCAGGAAGATATTTAGGAGATATTTCTGCCGTTCATTGTCAATATTGCCGTAGACCAAAAGCTTTTTCCCCTCTAAGTTGCACAAGTCGACAAAAGTGGAGTTTTCTTGGAAGTGTGGTATGTATAATACTTATTACTTAATAGAATATAGTTATTTTACTGTGATCCTTATGTGATATAAAATACAAAGAACAATGAAAGAAAAAAAAAAGGAACTAAATAGAGGTATCTTATAGGTTTATTAGGACATCTTAATCCACATTTCACAAAATTTGAATTTAGAGATGGTAGGAAGTCATTTCCCATTCACTGGCTTTAAGGTAGATGCCAGTGCTTTCTAAAACAATATAATTGGTGTCAACGTTGTCTGTTTCCTTTGAGGGTACTACATATTTCACAAGCAATTGGTCTGTCTATTTGGTGTTGACTTTTGAAATCATTCTTTAATTTGAAATTAGTTTCCTCTCCCAAAGGCCAATTTTCTTGCACATATTGGTGATTTGGTTGGTAGCTAGTGACCACCAAATGGCTCAGTGGCTCACTCAGCTCTCCACTTATATAATTAGGTCCCATATTGTGGATAAACATAAAGATCACACTACCAACATTTCATTGATATGACTGATCCTGTGATGCACTCACTGTTCATAATGTAAATTTGTTTCCCTTGATGTGGTTGCTCACTTTCTAAAATTTTTGTTCGTTAACCTTACAAAAATCTTGCTTCATTAATCTCCTATAATATACCTCTAGTTGAATGGTAAACGAAAATGCATGTTAATTATAAGATGCATTACATTATGGTTGATTTGTTTTGGCTAGAGCATTCACAAAATGTAGTGATTATTTTATAAGTTTGGATGAAGCCCTCAAAATGATAGATATAAAACTATACGGATATTATTTTTTGAAAATGTAGTATATAGTGTGAAACGAGAGATTGTTTAGTGATTACAAAATGGTGGATGTGGAGAATTTTTGAACAATTTAAGAATTTAGGAAATATCTACTACGCTGATCATTTGAAATCTCATAAAATCATTTAGTTTAGACCTTTTTGGCATTTTGTTACGGAGGTTTATGATAAATTTTATAAATGAATGACAAAAGCTTTCAATTTTTTTTTTAGAAAAGATTTATGATTATATGTAGAAAATTTTAGGATGGCTACTTATATTAATAAAACCTTATATGAAATAAAATTACATAAGAGTTGATAAAGTCTATTATCATTATATAAGAGTTTTTAGGTTTAAATATAGTCTTGAACTCTTGATTTATATTTGTAATTTTTTTTTTTTCAAAAAACAAAACCCAGGTAAAAAATCATTTTACCTTCCATTGAATTTTGGAACATAAAATTAATTATGTAAATAAAAATAATATAAATCTTATAAAATTAAAAATTAAAATAATTTTATTGGAGCCCACCCCGTAATGGCGGCGACCTCCTCCAAAGGTGGAGGAGGCTGTCTGTTTCTTCAATAAAGCTACTTTCAATTGTGGCTTTTAAAAAAACATATCTATTCATCTTCTTCTTATTATTTTTTTGAAAATGATATCTATTCTTATTAATCTTGCATATCTTAGAAAGTTGTATGTTTTTTTATAAATGTTTTTTTTTTTTTAATTTTATTTTTTTAATAAATATCTATTACATAAATTGAGATTTTTTTGGGAGGGGAAGGACTCGAACCCTAATGCTATAATTTAAAACCATTTTTTTTTTCTCAACGTTTCCATCTTTAAATTTTTTTGATAATTTAAAAATTTAGGAAATATCTACTGCAATGATCATATGAAATCTCATAAAATCATTTAGTTTAGATTTAAATATTAATAAAACCTTATATGAAATAAAATTACATAAGAGTTGATAAAGCCTATTATCATTATATAAGAGTTTTTAGGTTTAAATATAGTCTTGAACTCTTGATTTATATTTGTAATTTTTTTTTCAAAAAAAAAAAAAAAAAAAAAAAAAACCCAGGTAAAAAATCATTTTACCTTCCATTGAATTTTGCAACATAAAATTAACTAAGGAAATAAAAATAATATAAATCTTATAAAATTAAAAATTAAAATAATTTTATTGGAACCCACCACGTAATAGCGGCGACCTCCTCCACCTTTGCAGGAGGATGTCTGTTTCTACAATAAAGCTACTTTCAATTGTGGCTTTTAATGCTTTTTAAAAACATATCTATTCTTATTAATTTTGCATATCTTATAAAGTTTTTATTTTTTATTTTTTTATTTTTATTTATTTATTATTATTATTATTATTATTTTTACTATACTATTAAATAAATTGGGGTTTTTTGAGGAGAGGAAAGACTCGAATCCGCAATCTCGTTGTACAGCCGTACATGTGTGAAGGGTTTTACTACCGAACCAATCTCATATCGTCTTTAGAAAGTTTTATTAGGACGGACCTGTGATAGGGCTAGGGTGCCCACCCTACCCCCTACCCCCCTTTTAAAAAAGGGAAAATACCATTTTAGTCCCTATGGTTTACCCTATTATCCGTTTTGATCCCCGTCGTTCTAGTATTAGCCCGTTTAGTCCTTCTGTGACGTTTTCCGTAAAAATCTGACGACTGACATGTGCAGAAGGTCAAATGACCGTTATGCCCCTAATAACGATTTAAAAATAATAATTTTGAAAATAATAATTAAAAATCCGTTTTAATTAAATTTTAAAAAATAAAAAATAAAAAATTTAAAATTATATAAAACAAATTAAAACAATAATAAATAAAATTAAAAACCTCACTTTCTCTTTTTTATTTTTTATTTAAATTTAATAATAATAATAATAATAATGATAATAATAATAATAAATATATTTAAGAAAAAAGAAGATGGATCTCCACCGTCCATCTTTGAGATGGATGGTGGAGATATCTTTTATTATTATTTATTTAATTTTAAAAACATAAATTAAATTATTATCTATTTTTTTAGGGAAAAATATAAATTAAATTATTATCTAAAGAACAAAACACACAAACCCACAAAATTCCAGCACAATAATTCAACATATACACTACAATTCCCATAGATATGGATGGATTAACATATCATCATCATCACTAACACTAGATTAATCAATTTTTCTTCCTGCAATATATCAATACCAACAAACAACATTCAACAATTTTCATACAACAATCGACCCAAATTTAAATCAAATCGAAACCGATTCACCACACACATACACAACACACCCATGAGATCAGTGAACCCCAAACCGTGAACCACCCATCACCACCCCCAAACCAGCCACCGCCGTGAACCACAACCCACCCAAAATCCAGCCACCACCACATTTGAAACCAAATCGCCCAAATTTATCATCATCATCTTCCACCATCAAACCTTCAAAAACCACCACACCCCCAAATCAAAAACCCCAAACCCCAAATCAGAAACTTCAAATCGGTACCCCAAATCATCAACTTCAAATCGGCACCAAAGTGTTTGGAAGAGAAGAGTCGCTGCCGATCGATCTGCACGAGGGACGGTGGTCGCTGCCTCGTCTCCGACGATCGCGCCGACGAGCTTCTTGGCTTCGCCACAGCCACAGCGCCGTCGTGATTCTCCGTCGCACTTCATGCCCAGCCATCGCCGTCGTCGTTCTTCGCTGCTGCTTCGTGCGTAGGTCGTCGTCGTGGTTCACGTCTTGGTCGTCGTCGTCGGAGCCCCCCTCCGCCGGCGATTTGATCTGAAAAAAAGGGAGACAAAAACCTAATTGAATTTTGGGAATTTGGGGAAGAATGGAAATTGGGGAAGGAAAAGGAAGAATGAAATGTCGTGGTTCACGTCTTGGTTTCCACTTTTAATTTTTTTTTTAAGTTAATTTTTTTTATTAACTTAATAAATATTTAATATTACATTTTAATTTTTTTTAATATTAATCTTTTATTAAAATATTTTAATTTGTATTATTTAATTTAATTATATTTATTAATTTGATTAAGTAATTAACTAACCATTTACCAATATACCCTCATTTGTTTAACGAAACCCTAACAGAACCTGACGGTAGGGATCAAAAAAACGATTAAAGTAAACGACGAGGACCTGCATGGCCAATACCAGAACGACGGGGATCAAAACGAATAATAGGGTAAACCATAGGGACTAAAATGGTATTATCCCTTTAAAAAATTAAAATAGCAAAGAAAAAATTAAAATTAATTAAATCATAATCAGAGTAAAAAAAATAATTTTTCTTTCCTTTTTCTTCTTTTTATAATAACAATTATTTCTCCCCATTCTTCAAAATTGATTCAATCTATTTATAAACATCAACATTTAGATATGTTGAGTGGATATTATGGCTTTAAATATTTTATTTTGTTACTTAATTTTTTCATTTTTTATTTTGTTGAAATTTGTGGGTTATTGTTAAATATAGATAATGATATTTTAGGAGTAATTCAATTTTAAATTTACAAAGTAATAATATTGTTAAATGATTTTCATTAAATTTCTCAAAACATTGTATTAATATATTTCGAATGAATCAAACTAATATAAAAATATTGTAAAATTTAATTTGTGTTCTTATTTGCGTTTCATGTTTCTGTTATAATTTAATTTGATTTTTTTAAAATAAAATAAAATTTTGTAACGTATTTATTTAGAATATACATTTTAAAGAGACGTTTCACTATATTCTCCGAACTAGGTGATGTTAATGTTTAGTAAAAAATATATATTCTAATATACTCTGATCGTCAATCCTGATTACCTTCCTGGTTGTGTGTGATATATGTGATTAGTAAAGTGAAAATAATAGATAGTGGTCTAAGAAAATAGGGAGTAGCTTAGGGGAGAGATAAATTGGAATTTGGAAGTACCTCTTTTCCGTATAAACTATATAAAGTATAAACAGTTGCTTCTACACACTTCACTTGTGACTTGTGATTCTATTGAAGGTAAAATACCGCCCTTAACGGTCAGTTACAAGTGACAGCTCAAAAGAAAGTGTTGATACCACTCAGCTGACGTGGCAACACATTGACAACACACACTGTAGTACTGCTACATTAATCGATATTACTTCCTTCCTTTTCTTTTTCTTCATCTAGAATTCTCTAAACTTTTTTAATTCGATATTTGGAGGTGAGGGATAGATTCGAACTCGTAATCTTATAGGATGTTAGAGATACACCACCAAATCAACCTCATCTTGTTAGGAAATGAGTTTAATTTTCTAATACAATTTGATTTTTTTTTTTTTATTTCCTTTCAGTAAACGCATCCAAAAGGAAATTACCTAAAATAATATATAATCGATTGAAGAGCGACATAGATATTTTTTTGAGTAGCATGGCTCCTAGAGACTTTCCCACATAATTTTCTTTTTGAGGCTTGTTACGTACCACCGGGGTTGCGGCACCGCCATGGCCCAATAGTATAAAAGAATGAAAAAACATGTGGGTCCCGTATAATAAATACATGGGACCCATATGTTTTTTTTCTTTTTTCAACTATGGGCCGCGGCGGTGCTACGACCCGGTTGTACATATATTTTCTCTCCTTTTTTTTTTCTCCAAGACAAGTTTCTCCTGCTTTTTAAACGTGGCAACTCAATAACAACGCAGGGTGTTGGATATATAGAAAGAATTTTGTACACATATCAATTCCGTATCCCCCTTTCTTTTTCTATAGAATAATCATCGAATACATTCCCTAAATAAAATATTTTTCAATTTTATTTTATTTTATTTTTGAGTTTTATTGAGAACCAAACCCAAAAATTTTAAAAGATTATATTAGAATTTATGTACTGAAAAATGATTAAAAAAAAAAATTCAGTTATTGATATATTCAATAATTAAAGTTGTTTATCAACGTACATATTTTAAGATTTGTCCATTGATTTACAAAGGTGACATACATTAACAACTTGTAGTTTAGTTTGTTGTGGATAAGGCATTGTTCTCACCTAGGTTATAATTTTTTTAAAGTATTATATAAATTCGAGATTTTTACCCACAATCTCGTATTGTAGGTGTGAAGTGTATATCATTTGACCAACTTCATCTCATTCATTTCTCACCTTATTTATAAAACTGTAACCATGAAAAAAAATTTCTTTGCTTGTGGGAGACTGTTGGGTCATACTCATAGCTATATGTTTAATTTAGATATAATACTTGATTTAGGTAGGTCAGAAAACACTAACATTTATGTTGGCCTTTTAAAAAAAATGAAAAATCACTAGAGATAAAATCAAAATAATATCTAATTTTTGTGTTAGCCCTTTTTATTTATTTATTTTGACTGTATTTATCTATCCACCTATCTAGATCAAATACTTTTTAAAAGTTTTTTACCATTGGTAGGGTTCGGACCATTGACTTGAGAGTCATTTGTCCAAACCCCGACTCGTCCATCTAGAGGATGAGTTACGCCCCGGCAGGTGTGTTAGCCCTTTTTAGAAAAAGAAAAATCAGTAGAGATAAAATCAAAATAATATGAAAGATGATAAACTTAGAATTTAGAAATGATTAATGAAATTAATTAAGTGAGAAAAGCAGAAGGGGATCTTAAGTTTTAAGTAATTAGTTGCTGTGCCTTTGGCCTTTTGCCGATACTGCGCGGAGATGATATGATTTGAAGTCCGAAGGGATTAAGACTAGTTTTTGTTTTGAAATAAAATCTTATATTTTTGGTTTATTTGCATGGCTGTAAGGCTTTATGTATCCTCTGAAGCTTACACGAGGGTCTCGTTGCTCCCTCCTCTCTTTTTTGTCTATCTCCGTGATAACAACTTTCTATATAGAATCTTTGGTTTTCCTTCAAGGGTCTGGTGTCATTTCTTGATTAACTACAAGTGTCTGCTGCTATTTCTTTATACGATGATCTTGATTTTGTTGCTTCGAGGGTCTACTGCTCACTGCTGCTATTGAATCTTGGTTTTGCTTCAAGGTTCCAGGTGGGTTGTTACTGATGATATGCTATTGTTGTTCCAGTTATTATATATGCTGTTTCTACGACTTCTCGTATGGATTGTATCATTATATGAATAATGTATTAGGAATTTTAACTTAATGGATAATATCTGAGTTTTTGAATGTGGGGTTCTTAAATTCTGTGGATCACATTCTTTTTGTTATCTTTTTTTGATTGCCTCCTGTTATTTTGTTTGTATCTTGTTTGATGCTTTTTAGTTTTCAGTTTGGAGATAACAGCAAGTTTGCACTGGAGTAGAATGTTAATTACTATATGTTTAAGATCAATCTGTGGAAGGCCATTTTAATTATTGAAAACTTAATTTGCTTTTAACAAATGTAGGGCACACAATTGTTTTGAGAGCTTCTTATATTGGTGTTGGAGGTTAATTTGTTCTAGAGTGATCTTATGCCTGGAAATAACTACAACGCTAATTCTAATTCATCCCATATTCCGACAAATCGTATTGATCGGCTTTTAAGAGATAAAAGAGAAAGAGAACTAAGGAAAATCAACAGGGTTCAGCATGTGAATGAAGTGAATGATATTAATGGAGTGCCTGAATTATCAGAGTATGACCAACGCTCAAGGGATGTTGACCCTTCCACTGTTGATAATGACTTAGAAGGGGTCACAAAGGCACAAAATGAGGCATGTGAAGGACTAGATGGGAGGCCTTTCAGCAGGCAACGTCTGTTGGTTGTGGCCAATAGACTACCGGTCTCTGCAGTCAGGAGAGGAGAAGAATCATGGTCGCTTGAAATAAGTGCTGGGGGTTTGGTCAGTGCTCTTTTGGGTAAGCAGGTTATCTGTTTATCTTTTTATGTTCTAATTGATAAATTTTAACATTCTTATATTTGGTATTTCTCCGGAAATCAGAAATTATAAGCATTATGATTGAATCTTTTGAAGGTGTGAAGGAGTTTGAAGCAAGATGGATTGGGTGGGCCGGTGTAAATGTGCCAGATGTAAGAGGACAGGAAGCACTTACTAAAGCTTTGGCTGAAAAGGTATAAAGTTCAATCTCAATGTCCAATTTGGAATTGAATCTGTTCATATGCCTTGCATAGTACCACATTTGTTATTTTGTTAACTTTCTTATATGATATATAACATCCATTGTTTTAACGTAAGAAAAATGTGGAAACTGCTTTGAGTATTTGACCACCCTATGTTTCTGATAAATACTGCAGAGGTGTATTCCTGTATTCCTTGATGAAGATATTGTTCATCAGTATTATAATGGCTATTGCAACAACATTTTGTGGCCTCTTTTTCATTATCTTGGACTTCCACAAGAAGATCGCCTTGCCACCACCAGAAGTTTTCAGTCTCAATTTGCTGCATACATAAAGGCAAATCAAATGTTTGCTGATGTGGTAAACCAACACTATAAGGAGGGTGATGTTGTATGGTGCCATGACTACCATCTCATGTTTCTTCCAAAATGCCTAAAAGAATACAACAGTGAAATGAAAGTTGGTTGGTTTCTCCACACACCCTTCCCTTCTTCTGAAATCCATAGGACACTGCCTTCCCGATCGGATCTGTTGCGTGCAGTTTTAGCTGCTGATTTGGTTGGGTAAGTTTTCGCTTTATTCTGCATCCTATGTAGAGTGTTTTACTCTAATTTCTTCCTACTAATGGCTTTTCTTGTTTACAAAATTTGAATTTCCATGGATATTTCTGTTGGTAAGGTTATTATCATCCAGTAGAAGATGAGAATTCTTCGGGGAAGATGAGAATTCTTCGGGGTTGACGATATAAGCGTATTAAGGAGTAGTTATGTTATAGTTGTTCCCATTACTATATTTGTTCTTTATTATTTTTCATTATTCATAATCTTATGACAACTTGTTTTTGTTTGGGCATAGTGTGTATCTTTAGCCCCTCTACTTGGAATGATGGATTACCGATTTACCTTTCTCTTGTATATTTTTCTCTCTTTTTTTTTAATCAAAATGATGTTTCTCATCAACACAGTATTGTTCCTCTTGTTCCATCCAATTAAGGTCTGGTGTTAACAACTTGGAGTTGCCGAAAGATCTTATTATAATAATTATTTATCGATTTAAACTTTTTCCTCAACCTTTTCTATTGTGCAACTTCAATGAGAGGATCATGTTGGTTTAAGAGTGTCATCTTCTTCCAGACCCTTGTCATTTAAAAATAAAGAAGGAAAAAAGAAAAAAGGAAAGAAAATTAGATTGAACCTAAGTTGGAATTACAGTTTCAGTATTTATTGATTTGATACTGTGTAAGTTTTAATCTTCATCAAATTATCTCTATGATTCTGTTCCTTATTATTGTAATTGTAATGATTTGACTGAGATATATCATCATAAGTCAAACATGTGAAAATAGTTAATTTTGTGTTTCAGTTTTCACACCTATGACTATGCAAGGCACTTTGTTAGTGCTTGTACTCGTATTCTTGGATATGAGGGGACTCCTGACGGTGTTGAGAACCAAGGGAGACTGACACGAGTTGCTGCGGTATATTTGAATTGAATTGATTATTTGATTGGTTCTGTACTCATTTAATTCTTTGAAGCTTGGTACTTTAGCTTTTGCTCAGGCATTTGAGTCGTTGGACACATTCCTCAACAAGAAGTTTTGATTTTCACATATATATTGTGGTCTTCTTTGCTTGAAATTTCAGTTTCCTATTGGGATAGACTCTGATCGGTTCATACGGGCTCTTGAAGTTCCTCAAGTCCAGGATCATATCAGGGAATTAAAAGACACATTTGCTGGTAGAAAGGTAGATCTTCTGTTTATTATACGGCGTTGTTACTTGCCTGATATTTTAGTTGTTCTAAAAGTTGCTTAAGCTGACATCTCAGTATAGTAAATTGCTAGTTTTTGAAGTATATGGCCAACATTTGGTTATTCCTGAAATTGTAGAAATATTGGCTTAATTTCACTTGATGGTTTGGTTGCTAGTTTCCTCTTTATTTTTATTTTATATATATATATAATGTTGATAGGAAACCTACTTTACAGTGTCCAATAAGCCCACTTGTTGTAGTTGTTTCCTTGGGATTATCTAAGGTGTTAAAGCTCTCAATTTGCTTTGCTTTCTTGTTTTTTAAATGACCTAATATGTATTTTTGACATGGCAAGAAGTTCATGATTCTTGTTTATCACTATGATCTATAGTCCTCTGCTGGTTCAATCTTTCAAAGGAATAAAACTTGTCCTGCCTATGTATAAGAAAAAAATTTGCTGACTCTGCTTTTGCACACATATATATGATATTTGAAGTTAATTTGCTTTATGATACTAGCCTTTACTAGGTTCTTCATATATTAGTTTTCTGCCATCTGTCTGTTCCACCAACCTAACCCAGTGTTGTCTCATGACTTTTAGATGTTGGGTTGAGCAATCAATCATCATAAAGCGTTTGAGATGAAACGTAACAGTTCTTCAAGATCTGTCATGTATGTTGAGAGTATTCATATTGTTAGCACAAGAGCGGATTTTATATGGGCCTAATGATCCATCTCCTTTTCATTTTTGCTATAAATGTTAGTTTTAGTTGGTGGCTATTCAGTGTGATACACCAGTTCTCTGGAACAGATTTGCACTAGGGCACTAGGGTGTCATATCACTTAGCATGGCAATTGTCATTTTTGGTGGTTTCATTCTAGATTCAAGAAGTGTAGTATGATGGTATCATTTGGTATAGAAATGAAATGTTATCCTCATCAGTCATCACATATAAGTGTTATTCACTATTATAGTTTGTTGTAATTAAAAGGAGTTGAGGAAAAAGTTATGCCTCTTTAGTAAGTGATGTTTGTGGTTGTTTTATACCATAGTACTTATGTGCCTGAGTTTTATTATCATTGAAAGGATGATTGTGCTCTCTCTGTTTCTCTCACATATTGCTGTATTGAAATCTAATATGATCATTGTAACTTTTGTTGTCTAAAGTGCTTACTGTAATTTATCTGACTCTACAGGTAATGTTAGGTGTTGATCGCCTTGATATGATTAAAGGAATTCCACAAAAGATACTGGCTTTTGAGAAGTTTCTTGAGGAAAACCCTGACTGGCGTGATAAAGTTGTTTTGCTGCAAATTGCGGTGCCAACAAGAACAGATGTTCCTGAATGTATTATTCGTCTCTAATTTGCTGCATCTTATTCCATATATGGTTATGCTAATTTTACTGTTATATCTAAATAGCTTTGGAGATTATTCCACTCTTTTTAGGTTGAATGATTCAAGTGTTAGTAACCTTTGGACCTAAAAGCTTAAGTTGGTAGGAAAGAGTCCAACAATAGTATTTAAGCAATCTAACACACTCCCTCACATGCAAGATCAACGAGCCTGTCATGTGGTCCAAGCCCGAACACATATGCAAACTCTAAGAAAATTCAGAAATAAATACAACAAATTCAATCATGAGAGGGGACTCGAACCCAAGACTCCTGGGTCAAACCAAACTTTGATATCATGTTAGTAACCCTCCGACCTAAAACTAAAAGCTTAAGCCGATAGAAATGACCCAACAATAGTATTTAAGCACTCTAACACCAAGTTACATCAGTTTTTTTCTTATTTAAGTTTCTCTTAATGTGTCTTTTAAGGGCATACGTTAAAAGCAACTCCCAACATTGGCAGTTTTGATAAAGATGAGATTTTTTAGGATCAATGATAAATTTGTCTTCATCTAAACAACATTAGTAGTTGCTCAAGTCACATTAATATAAGTTGTTTCCCTTATGAGTTTGTATGTGCTTGTGTGCGGCCAAAGAGAACAATCATGATCATTTGCACCTTTGCAGCCTTAAAAGTAATGAGAACACTACAAGAAAGGAGAGTGAGTGAAATGGGTGTGAGTAACAAGAATACTTCTGTATGTCTTGTAAAAATCATTTTGGCTCATCAGTATTTTATGATAAAGGGAATGCTTCACACCTTCATCTTCTTGCTAGTAGAAACTACTGCATGAAAGAGAAATTTGGAAATTGGATTTCCAGGAGCTTCTGGATTGCATTTCTGATTTCTTAATTCTTTGCTGTATGCAATTCCTTTTTTTTATTTTTTTTTTATTTTTTTAAATTTTGTCCATAAACCTTGCCAGATGCACTGAATTTATATAGAAAAGGTACAGTGAAGTTTACTTGTCAAAGTGGATTCTTTAATGGCAGCAAGCTCGGTTGAAGGATACATTTTTCAATTTCTTGAAATAAAAAAGCATAGAAAATAGTTCTAGGTGGTCATTTGTTGATGAATGTTGACTCCTCTCAAATGCAAAATTGTCTTGCTCATTGGCGCCAATGTCTTCACAATTCATTTAAAGCAACTTAATTGCTCCTTTATACAGATTGTTACATTTATCACTATTTGTTTTTTATTTTCTTTTTGTTCTTTTGGGTTAAACTGACTGTTTTTCGGCCATATACGAGTGCTGTTTTATGCTGTCTCATTTTGCCATATGATATTGCTTTCTGTTCCAAGATATTATAATAGATTCTTTGTCAACGCAGTTCCTATTTCATTTCTTAGAGTGACATTATACTTCGATGACATTTAAATGTCTAAGTGCAGTCTCTTTCTATGCTAGTACAAACTTGACTTCTTAGCCATTATGCCATTAGTTTGACCTATGCTTTAATATTTAATACCATCTGTATATTCACAGATCAAAAACTTACCAGCCAGGTTCATGAAATTGTTGGACGCATTAATGGCCGATTTGGAACCCTGACTACTGTTCCAATACATCATCTGGTATGTCTGACTTCCTTACTTGACTAATTATGAGACACTTCTTGCATTTTCATTTTTCCAGCTCAATCAATATACTGAATTGAAAAGAACTTTCGAGACTTTCGTTGAAGTCAATACATTGAAAGGAACTTTCGATACTTTCATTGAAGTCAATTTTCATATTATCCTTAACCTTCAGTAAAACGTGGGAGACATAATGTATATTTATTAAAAGTGGTAGAAGAGCATCAGGGTTGTCCCCACGATAGGTGACATGGGAGTGATAGTGTCTACATGATTTGAACAGGCTTCAAAATCCCTTGGTTAAAGGGTCTATAATACCACATTTAAATTTAAAATGCATTGAAAGAAGACCAATGTTTCATTGAAGTCAATTTTCATATTATCCTTAACCTTCAGTAAAACGTGGGAGACATAATGTATATTTATTAAAAATGGTAGAAGAGCATCAGGGTTGTCCCCATGATAGGTGACATGGGAGTGATAGTGTCTACATGATTTGAACAGGCTTCAAAATCCCTTGGTTAAATGGTCTATAATACCACATTTAAATTTAAAATGCATTGAAAGGAGACCAATATTTCTTTATAGTATGTATTTTCTTTTTTATTATTTAGCTTTGAGCTTATATGTTGGTGATTAGCACTCAATAAACATTAATGCTATTGAAGTGAAAGGGGAATAAAACTTAAATATCATAAAGTTGAAGGGATGAAAGAGCAACAGGGAGGTCATTTGGCTTTGTAGCGATAACAATGATAGCAAGAAGAAGATTATCAGTGACTTAACAGAGATAACCTCAAGGGGTGGGCCGAGTGGTTAAAGGCCTTTGCAACCACCTATCTAGGAGATATAATATCTCTCGAGTTTCTTGACTACTAATATTGTAGGGTTCGCCAGTAGTCCTCAGTATAGAACCAGATGGATAAAGAAAGTTTAGATATTTCTAGGTATCAGTAAGGAAAAAAAAAAAAAAAGGATTACCTGAGATTATGTGGTCTTAAAAATATGCTGTTAAATGTTGGGAGTTACTAAAGTCTGGAAATTTAATCGTAGCTCACAGATGTTATCAGTTTGAATCATAGTTTTCCAGTCTTTTCCACACCAGAAAATGGCCCAAAGAACCTTGCAGTTCTACATATGTAAACTGACTTTCACAGGACCCTTCTCTATGCTGGCTTTCATTATCCCTAGAACCCTCTACCATGCATGATCTCTTGTGAATATTATTTCTTTACTATGTGCATTACCATTTGCAATGCTGGTTTCTATAATCATTCTTCAAGTATATAATTAAGAGAACAGAGATTTCCACTTTAATTTCTGTATAGACCATTAAGTCCGGACGGATTATCTTTGTTGGGAAACTTGTAGAATGAACTTAAGTTTTCATTGATAGATTACCATAGAATTTTATTTTTCTGTGCCAGTTTCATTTTTCAAATAAACTTCTACCATTTTTCTGTCTTGTCAGTTGTGGTTATCATTATTTTACTACATAGCATATCAATTTAATATGCTGACTTTTAGAATCATTTTCCAATTATCTTCGTCAAAGAGGGAGATCACTGCTACTATTTGTCTGTATAATGTGTAAATTAATGTTTATAAAATCATTTTGATTATTCAAAATTCTATTTATACGTTAATTGTTTGGTAAATTGTGGCTTACATCTGGCATCAGCTAAATCTTTTATCTTTATGCATAGCATGTACTTAAACTGTTACCTTCGGTTGATCATGATTGATCTTACATATTAATAATCATAAGCAATTCTAAAAGTTTTTAATGGAATTCCTTCTTTCTGCAGGATCGTTCTCTTGACTTCCATGCGCTGTGTGCATTATATGCTGTTACTGGTACTAGTTCTTGTGCTCTACTTTTCAGTTCTATACTTTTTTCTTACATAAATTGAGTCCCTCTAGGCCTTAATTTTTTACTCTTTTTTCAATAATGGTGTGTGATAAGTATTTTTGTATTATTTATTATGGTACTCTTGAAACCAGCTTTCTGTGTTTTGATGCAAGCCAAGATTTGCTATGGTGTCATCCAGTAGAAAGTTAAAAATGATAACATACTGACAATAGTTGACAAGAACTGCTTGTAGACCTTTGCTTGTCAACCATATTGTATTTGAAGCACAATCATCAACATGGATTCTCAAGACTATGATCCTGAATATTTTTTTCCCCTCTATATGCCTTTTCTTTCTTTCTTTCTTTCTTTCGTTCTTTCTTTCTTTCTATTTTGTATCAGTTTGTCTGTTGCTGACATGTTGAGGGTGTATATCAGAGGGTCCTGTTTGACTTTGTATCAAACTGGTGGCATATCTCTTGTTGTTATTATAGATTTTAGAACTATGGTGATAATACTTTTTTCTTCATTAGATTCATATCAAAACAGAGGTGATCTCCTGATCATATTTTTAGAACCACTGACAATTGTGTCCTCACTCCTCCCCAACATTTTTTTTTTGGTCAAACTTTAAACATTTGAGACTTGAGAACTTAAAATTTTAAACTTCCATTGATTCTGAGAGAAAACTTAGGATTTATTCAGTATAGTTTTGCAACTTTATTTATTTATATTTTTGAGAGACTATTATGCAGAACAAAACAAGAACTTAAATTTCGTGTTTTCAAGACATGAGAATGCATTTGTCACCTGCATGTATTGTCATAATGAAAACGATGTTTCAGTAATATTTTTGGAGAAGTAGAAGAAGAGGTCTCTGTATTATTCAAATCCTGTTTTTTCCAAAAAGGTATGAAGCATCTTTAATATGGTTTTTAGTTTAACACTTGTTTTTTAAGAAATCATGTTTTATACCGTATAACAATAGTGTTTTTTGTCTGCCTTTTGGAATTATAAAATGTAAAACAAATTTTGATGATGATGCCAAGTGGATGGTTAACTTTTAGAGGTCAGCATCCTTATTACAATGGTCACCTGCATGTATTGTCATAATGTTTGTGCTATCACTAGTGCAATATTATTGTTTTCTTTAACTGCTTTTGGTTGAATAAATTTCCCCAAATTTATATAACTCATGAAATCTCTTTGCTTTACTTTTCTATCTTTTCTCAGATGTAGCACTTGTCACATCTTTAAGGGATGGAATGAATCTTGTCAGCTATGAATTTGTGGCATGCCAAGACTCAAAGAAAGGGGTTCTCATTCTCAGTGAAGTAATTACTCCTTCCAAGTTTTGTTCTTGATTTTAGTTGCTCAATGTAGATTTTTTTTTATTTGAAAAAAAAAAAAAAACACAAATAAAAAAGAAATACGAAAGAACGCTATCACTGAAATAGAAGGACATCAATCCATGCAATCATGCATATAAACATTTCTTCAATTTCTGCATAGTTTCTTTGGCTTAGATGTCAGATTTAGAAGGAGAATGTTAACAGATTTTTTGTTGTCTGTTGATGAATTTTGTTTCTCATATATTATGGGTGGATTTTCCTCTAGCCTTACAAATCTTATGCTAAAGTTAATTTTAGTCGTGGGGTTTATTTATTTAAAATATTAGTTTAGCTTCATAAAAACACTGCCGTATTCCATAGGTTTTTCAAATTTCATTATTTTGGTAAAATCTTGAATCTTTATACACTTTTTAGTTTGCTGGTGCTGCACAATCTCTGGGTGCTGGAGCAATACTGGTGAACCCGTGGAACATCACGGAAGTGGCTGCTTCAATTGGTCGGGCTCTAAATATGTCTCCTGAAGAAAGAGAGAAGCGACATCGTCATAATTTTGCACATGTGACAACCCACACTGCTCAAGAATGGGCTGAAACCTTTGTAAGGTATATATGAAATAGTGTCATGATATGCTTCATGATGTGAAACTGAAGATGCTTGCACTTTTTGGTCTTTGGTGATGTGTTTCTTGTTGCTTGCATCACACTTTTGAATGATAAAAATATAAGAAGCCAGCTTTTTAGGTTATATATCTTTTATGTAACAACTATAAAATTTTTAAGCAAACAAATTCCATGAACTACTTTTATTTGATTTATAGAGTACATTGGACTAACAGAATATCCACTAATAGACAAGCACCAGTTCTAGTTATTTTTGTGAAAAGCTTTTTGAAATCTAGATCCATGCCTTTCAAATATTGGATTTGTTAGTGAAGCTCTGCAAGAAGATGAACTAGTTATACTCTGCTCATGAACTGATATTCCAATGAATTTCAGGGATTAATGATCTTTGTTTAGTCCATAGAAATTAAGTCCTGTCCCAACCCAAGTTTTGTATTCAAACCATGAATTGTTTTAAGGTTCATAGTGTAGCTGGCTGTATATTCTCAATTGCTGAAGTTAGTTTGTGGCAGTCTCCTGTTTTGACATGGCAATCCTAAGCAATGAAGGAAGCGTATACCTGGTATTTCATTAGTTCTTGTTTCATGATGATGTTTTTTGACTCAGCTTTAGGTTTACGATTTTCACTTCGGTAGCAAACAATGAGTTTCCTTGTTCAATCTTTGTTATTAAAAGTCTTAAAATTCCCCCACTCTAGTAATATGTCGATTATCGACACGGTAAGGAAAAAAAAAAACTCCAAAATAGGCGGAAGGGCTCTTTAAAATCAAAACAGGAAGAATTGAATGAACTCATGAAGAGATACCCTATATTTTCTATTTATGACATGGTGGTATCTATGGCCTGCACCTTGCACAACTGCACAGGTGACTTGGTAAATGTTCAATGTATGTTTATCAATGCTACACAGGTCATCTCTAAGTGCATGCTTTATTTGTGAACTTGATTTTCCAGGGAATTCCAGGTCAAAATTATTTTCATTACTTTGAGGAGTTTGAAGATCAGTTATTGATCTAGTCTTTTGACTGAATTCTATCATATGTTTCATGTACTAGTATACTAGTTTATGTTGGTGAGCTAAAATTAATCGGGGATTTAGGGTAGTGATTAGAATCCCCATCCCCAAGGTACATTTAAATAGCAGAGTAGCAATTTTTTATTTTTTATTTTTTTTAATTTAAAAGAAGCAGAGTTGCAATGTTTGATGTTCTTAAATTGTGAACTTCATAAACATACCTTCCCTTGTTGATGTGACTGGTTGCATCCAAATGATCAGAGAGAAAATAAAATTTCTGATGAATATATTGGTATTTAACAGCATCATGATGATTTTGGAATTGCCATGTGCAATAGGCAATCTTGCTAATTTGGTGATGGAATTTAAATGAAATTTGATAAACGATTATACTGTTGGGATGGTCATAATTCAATAGCACTATGACATTTTAAGAAACCCATAGTATTTTAGATATCTATTAGTGATTTCGCAAATGATTCTACTATTGTTCTGGGCCAAGGAGTTTCTTGTTGTGCTATTTTTTTTTTTTTTTCAACTTTAGAGAGAATACATCTACATTTCTTTCTGAATCTAATTTAAATTATGTAGTTGATTAGATAGGTACCCTAATTCACACCATTTGTGGACCTGTTGGTTTAAGGGGCTCCTTTCAATAGCTTCTACATAGCTTAAATCTTAGGTGCGCCTTATTGAAGCTTCAAATGAAGATATTAAGCATTGAAAATTAGGAATGGCCTTTGGAACTTTTAGATGTTTGCCATTGAAAACATTAACCCTTGTTTAGTGCCAATTTTTATTGTTTAAGAAGTTGCATCAACAATTAATTCATTATGCAACATACTGAATTCCTAAAATATTATTCCTAGAACGCATGCTAGATACATAGATTTAACTGGGTATCTGAAATTTTTTCTTTATGATAGAAAGGGCTTATTTTTGTTTTAACAAAGAGAAAAAATAAACTAGAAGCTAAACTTTTTGCTGATTTCTATTGTGGAAAATTTATGAATGTTTGAGTCATGTAGGCGGATCGGTAGAAAGGTATACATTTAGATAAATATAAATTTTCCTAAAGCATGAGTAAAATGTCTTCTTATTTGTTTCCAAAAAAATGTCTTCTTATTGCTGTATTTATTTACTTTTGGTTTCAGATTTTGCATTTACATTGTTGTGCAAATTATTCAAAATGTTTTGATATTTTGTGAGCATTCATAAAGTTAGAGCTTATTGTCATTATGCAGTGAATTGAACGATACTGTTGTTGAGGCTCAACTAAGGATAAGACAAGTCCCACCTAACCTTCAAGACGCAAATGCAATTGAGCGTTATTTGCATTCTACTAATCGTTTGCTCATACTGGTATGCACTCTATGGTCTTGAAACCTTTGAGTTATCAGAATTTCCCTCGGTTGAGAAATATTGAAGGTTTTTATGAGCAATTCTCCTTAACTACTAGATAGTCATGGTATTTATCTGCATATGTTAGCCTAAGTACTTTGTTAAATACCATTTTAACTAGAAATATATGATCAAGGAATACAAAAAAATACAATGGGATTAGCATTCTAAATTGCATAACGGCTAATTAATACCCGATCGCTGTATGATAAAGTAGTAGAAAATGTAATGGACTAAAATTTTAAATTATATAAGGTAAATGAACACTTGATCATTTACTTGTTGGACAGTTAAGGTGCAAGTTCTGTAAGGTTTCTTTATCTATGTTCTTGGTTTCTTTTTTGTGAACTTATGGTTTACTATTTTCTTGTATTTCTCTTGTTTTATATTATAATTTTCAGTTTCTTATTTATTTATTAATTATTTTTTTATAAAAAAAAAGATAAGATCGATCCACAGTTTTGTATCTCTTTATTTCTTACGGATATGACATGGAAAATTTTATAGTATGGTACATGAGAGGATTATGAGTGTCATGAGAAAATTTTAATGCAGTTTCTCCAGTTTAATAAGTAAACAACAAAGATGCGTGAGCTTAATGATTCGGTATTTGGAAGACATTATTGTGCTGTTAGATGGTGCTTATTATTTGGCATTTTAATCACATTCTTCTAATTATTCTTTGTTCTTAAACGTAGGGTTTCAATGCTACATTAACTGAACCAGTGGACACTCCTGGGAGAAGAGGTGATCAAATTAAAGAAATGGAACTAAAACTGCATCCGGATTTAAAAGAACCCCTGACGGCTCTCTGCGATGATCCAAAGACAACAATTGTTGTCCTTAGTGGGAGTGACAGAAATGTTTTAGATGAGGTACTAGATCTTTCATCCCTCTTTTCTTTTTTAGTCTGGCTCTATCCACTTCTAAGCTGAGTTCTTTTACAGAACTTTGGGGAGTATGACATGTGGTTGGCAGCAGAAAATGGGATGTTTTTGCGCCGGACCAAGGGGGATTGGATGACAACAATGCCAGAGCATTTAAATATGGAATGGGTTGACAGTGTGAAGGTGTTTATAGTACAGTTATGTTTCTGTTTAATTGTGTTTTCCGGCCTAGAAACTCATGATGAAAATGGTATTTTTTTCAGCATGTTTTCGAGTATTTCACTGAACGAACACCGCGATCACATTTTGAACAGCGTGAAACATCACTTGTATGGAACTACAAGTATGCAGGTATTTCATTTTTTTGGATGCTGTTTCCGTTTAAGGTAGTTCTACCCTTTTGATTGTTCTCTCACCATTTTGCCGCCTCAAATTATTATTTTTTGTAGATGTTGAGTTCGGAAGAATTCAGGCAAGAGATATGTTGCAGCATTTGTGGACAGGCCCTATTTCTAATGCATCTGTTGATGTTGTCCAAGGAAGTCGATCAGTTGAGGTGCGAGCTGTTGGTGTGACAAAGGTATTGAGATTTTTACATACCAGACACTTTTGATATCAATTAAACTTTTTTTGTCCATGGATAGATGCTCGTTATCCTATTTGAAAGTTTCATACTAATTCAGGGTGCAGCCATTGATCGTATTTTGGGAGAAATAGTTCATAGTAAATCCATGACAACACCAATTGACTATGTCCTCTGTATTGGACATTTCCTTGGGAAGGTATTTTTTTAACCACTTTTAAGATAAGCGTGTTCTTACTAAATCATTTGGATTATTCTCAAAGTTATCTTATTTAGGTGCCATTCTAGTACATGCTAAAAAAATCCTTATCCCAAGTGTAAATTGAATGTCCTTGATAATAATTTCATACTTAGTACATCACTTTCTACTATTCTTTCTTCCCCCAGAAGTGATGGGATGTTAGAAGATATAATTATATAATTGAACCAAAGACAGTTCCTTATGATTTTTTATTCTATTTTATTTAATTTTTTGTTTTTTTATTTTTGTAAGATTTTCTTATAAGGTTAATTCAAAACAATGTAGTCCTACAAGGATAGAGAAATATTATTCTGATCCTCTTTGAAGGGACTTTAATCTGTATCATTCTAAACTGTGCCAAAGATAGTGACTTTAAGCTGGAAAGGAAACTGAGGATAGAAAGTTCCTTGATGGATTCGTTGTGATTGGTCATATTAGATATCTACCATAGGAACAAAGTGTCTAACTTGCTTATATTTTATACCGTAAAGGATTTAAGATAATTGTTCTGAACCAGAGATAAGATTGAATAAGAGATAATTCAATTAGATAAAGGTCATGAGTAGCTTATTAATTTCATCATGTTGGATTGGAAGGCTTGTTTTTGATTGAATCCCTTGTATTTTTTTTTGTTTAATTTGTTGTTTTGGTGGACTGCCGGTTCACTTTTGTACTTATTTTCTTCTATCTTTGAATAAAGTTTTGTGTCCTATCATATATAGTAGAAATTATCATTGATCGGGAAGAGAAATTTTATTGAGTTTAGATAGCTTATTTAAAGATTGATGTAGTGCATCTCAGAAAACTTCCTCATTAGGTCTTTAATATGAACTACTCATTAGGGAGTTCTCCGTCAGAGCTATAATCTTGAACTCTTGAACTCAATAAATGGACTCTTTGTATTTGCTTGCAAATTAGAATTATAGACCGTTCATGTGTGATCTCAACAGCCAGTAGAATTGGTAATTAGATTCTTAATTACATTAAACTGTGGAGTTGTAATTACTTTGTGTTAATTTATTCTTGATAAATTATTTATAAGCATCGGAAAAAGCACAATGTTCTGAATTTGATGGATGCTTCGGTTAGTTGAAAAGGGAGAAGGCACATTCAATTGCCTTTTTTTCCCTTACACTTGACAAATGATTTTTCTTCTCTTCAGGATGAAGATGTGTATAGCTTTTTCGAGCCGGAACTCCCTTCTGATGCTGGAAGCATTTCAAGAGGCAAACCAACCGATGGACCCAAGTTACCAGGGGACAGAAGACCATCATTGAAGCTTCCAGCAAGTAGAAGTGGGACAAAGTTATCTCAAGGTAAGATGCAACGATCTGTATCGAATGCTGAGAGAAGGACAATGCCTAATCATAACTTTGGTAATGCACGCCGACCAACACCGGAAAAGATGTCCTGGAATGTGCTTGATCTGAATAAAGAGAACTACTTCTCCTGTTCTGTTGGACGGCCTCGTACAAATGCTCGATTTCTGCTTCAATCATCTGACGAAGTAGTCTCATTTCTAAAGCAACTAGCGGAAGCATCTCTCTGAATCACATAACATCATCGTTAGTGAATAAACGTTTTCATCTTTGATGTTGAGGTACATCTGATTTTTAAAGTGCAAGTAACTAACACCATTTTATAGAGTTCGAAGGCATGGATATCGAGGTAGTCTGATAAGTTCCTTGTTGAGTTGGGACATGAATGTTGTTATGGCTTACACCTTTGCTGACAAAATAAAACCTTGTCTCCAAAATTCTTGCTTCCTTGGTAGAAAATTAAAAACATTTGAACCACAGTGATGTTCTGCACTGACAGATAAGTCAGGGAAAGCAATTTTTGCACCATTTGTAGCATAATTCATATGGATATATATATATATATTTTCCTTTTAACTTGTTTGTGCTGTCTGCAGTGACCATGATTTGCAGAAAGGTTAAAAAAAAATAGTGGTAATCAGTTAATTAAGTTTATCAATCTCAGGTTCTAAACTCAATTGAAAGACTTGCTTCATTTGTTTATTCGAAATTTCCAAAATCCTTTTAGTGTGCACAAGCTCTGTTAGGTAGTAGAAAGAAAAGACTAGGCTCATAACTCATTTGTATGGATGTCAAAAATTCAGGCTGGGCCATCCCCGTTGCCCGCCCCCATCTCTTTTTAATAAATTACATTTGTTAATAAATTTATTATATTATTAAAGGGAGAATTGTTTTTTTATTTATATGTGATCATTTTTAAATTTCAGGTGAAATGAGGTCAATATGGGGATTGTGGTCAAATGAGGGATTACGGACTTGAGAAAATGGGGGAAACGGATGGGGATACCTCCCCCAAATGCCTATGCTCCCGTTTTGTTTAAGTGTGGAGTGTATCTCCCCTTCTATGTTGTGGTACGTAGGGATTCGAGTCTCATTTTATGAACTTGTTTGGGTAAAATTTTCCATTATGTTGGGAGTAGTTGCGTAGATATATATCCTGATCGTGTATATAGTATTTGATTTTGATAGATCTCAACTTTAACATGATCGATGTCAAATTTCAAAAAGAAAAATAATAATCTCGTAGCTATGTTCTAGTGGAGGGACCAATCTCATCACAATTTTTGTAAGTAATGTTAGATGTTGTAAGAGTTGTAACTTCTTTTATCTTAGGGGAAAAAAATATTTAAAACTCACATATTCAACTTAGAAAATAGTTTGTTAGCAAGATGTGATGAATATAGAAAGCCCATCATATAAGCAAGTTGGTCGGTCTAGTTAGACGAGATGAGGTTGGTCCGATGGTAAACCCTCTCACACTTGCCCACGAGGTTGCGGGTTCGAGTCCCCCTCTTGAGTCCCCCCTCTTCCAAAAAACCCCAAAATTATTTAATTGTGTAAGCCTTCCAAAAAAAGAAAGAAAGAAGTTTTAAGTTCAATAAATAGAAAGAAAGAAAGAAGAAGTTAGAGCATCTCCAACGCAAATATGCATTTGGAGAAAATTGACTGCCTTGATAGAAAGTTAAAAAAGTTAAAAAAACTCTCTCCAATGCAATTATTTAACTTCAATATGGAGATGATGTGGCAAAAAAAAAAGTTAGAGAATATGGAGTTGAGTTTCTAATTTTAGAAACTCTCTTAGAAATACTAACTAAGATTTTTAACTCTTTCCACCAATAATATTAAAGCTCATTTAATTGTAAAATAAAAGAGAAGAGAGAGTAGAATAATTGTTTTATTATGACTGATCGTAAAATGGATACATATTTGATTTTAGATAATTGTATTGGAGATGTGAATATGCATTTCTTTAATATTTTTTTTTAAAAGTGGGCCCATAATGAATAGAAATATTGATATGGTACTATTTAGAAACTCAAAAATGTATATTTACATCGGAGATGCTCTAATAAATTCAATAAATAGAAAGAATAGATGTGTCATTTTAAGTATGTGATGATAGTTAAAACTGAGTGAGGGGGTAGGTTTGCCTGATGGATGATATGAAACCAAGCATCACCTTTGAATGCCTTCATTTTCGATGAACACACCACCACACAAACCAACAAAACCCTTTGTCTTGTTAACATCGTTAATAAATGACCTTGGTCTGACTTCTACCTACCATGCCCTATTACACTCTACATGAAGGCTTAAAAAAAAAAAAAAAGAAATAAAACCTACCTAAAAAAAAAAAAAAAAAAAGAAATAAAATTTGAGAATTTTTCGAACACTAAAACTATTTTATCCAAATTTTGTTATATATTAAGGCTTCGGAAAATATGCGAAATATAAGAAAATTCAAGAAAAATAGTTATAGTATTCAAAAAATTCTCAAGTTTTGTTTATATGTAGATATCAATGAACTCATTATCCACAGAAGTTTAAAATTCATTAAAATCGATGTGTTATCATCATGGTTTTTACCGAAATTAAAATAAGGGATCTCCCATGAGAGACTCACTATATATATATATATATATTTATATATATTAAATATTTACTCGGTTCGGTTTTTGGTAAGAGAAAACCATCCATGACTCACTTAAACTTAGTTTTTATATTTTTGAATCGGATTAACTAGTCTCAACAGGATGATTAGACTCGAACACGTATTTTCGGTTCGGTTAACCATGGATCGCAAAACCATGTCCACCCCTATGGATGGGGAAGCAAATTTTACTATGTGGGTTGAATAAAATCCGAACACGAAAATCCTAATCGTAACTTATAATAATAAATAAATAAATTATATCCATAAAGGTGTTGTGGCTAGTTATCAATGTATGGTATTTAACTAATGGAGTTTATGAAAAAAATATGTAATAATGTCAAAAACTTTATCCAATTTCTCTACCCAAATGATTTTACAAGCTGATTTATAATAATTACAAATGAATTTGTCAGTTTATTAATTTGTTTTTTTTTTCTTTTCAATATTATAATAATTCGAGATTTAAAGAGGAGAACAAACTCGAACTCACAACCTCATGTTATAGGTCTAAGACTCTAAGGTGCAAATCACTGAACCAACCTAATGTTGTCTATTAATTTGTTTTTGGTAATATTGCATTATTCTTTAAAAAAACTAAATTCCTCTTTTAAATCTTGTAATTGTAATTACCGAAGAAATGATTTGAGAATTGAGACCCCTCACCCTTAAAATATATATCTGTATAAAATCACCAAAACTTTTGGACTTTTTTTTAAAGATTCCAAATTGGTCCCTCTGTTCAAACTTAACGGTCAAAGGGTATTTTTGTCTTTTTAACTAGTGTAAATAAATTCAAAACTAAAATGGGATAAGGTGAATAATGAAAAAAAAAATAAAACAAGACGTATTCTTATTCATCTAACAGAATGCAAATGTTACAAACCTGCAATCTAGCAGATGACCCAAAAATATAACGAATCTAATGAAAAATTATTATGGAAAAGGTACGCTGATCATTACAACTCGAGTAGAAAAAAAAGAACGAACGAAGCACCGTTACTACTCTACTACACAATGAAGTAAAGCTAAATGAGTAATGACGCGTAAATCTGATTAACGTTACAAAGGTACTCCAAACTAAATATAACAAGTACTGCAAAATGCATAGATCAATAATCCCCAGGTCTACCTTAGGTTTTCTTGTTGGGCTCGAAGACGTACTTGATCAGTGAATCCTGGATTGATAGCAATTCAGGGAACTCATTCTTCAGCTTGGAAGCATCCATCTCATTGTTGCTTCGAGGGGCGACAATCACCTTCGCTTGCTCTTCTAGAGTGAAGTTGGCCCATTTAAACTCAGGGTCAATGTAACTCTTGTACATCTCCAGGATTTCATTGTGGCTCACAACTCCAGGGTTTGTGAAGTTCCATATACCTCTCAAGTTACGTTTTGCCATCTCAATTGAAATCGGTAGAAGTTCATCCAAGACGGTCATGCTGTTCGGGATGTTCACCACTTTGTTATAACGAGAGATCTTGGTAATGAAGTTGCGTGGATTGTTCAGATCAGAAGAAATTGGCATACGGACTCTGAGAGTGCACACATTGTCATACTCTTTCAAAAGCTCTTCAACCTGGTGAAAAAATCAATGAAAATTAGATGCACTCAAAAAAAAAAAATATAAAAAAAATTTAAACACGGAAATGCGAATAAGATTAATGATTCTCAATAGACCGACTTACCATGGCTTTAGTTTTTGAATAGAAAGAACCAATAAAGTTGGGTTTGTCTTCCTCTTTATATCCAATGCCAGAACCCTCGGGATGAGCAGCATCATACTCAAATATACACCCAGTAGCAAAATTCATCATCAATAGACCATTCTCTCTGCAAACGTCTGCTAAGGTTAAGGTTCCAGCAACATTGGCACGAATAGTTTCAGTTTTATGAGATTCGCACCAATCAACATTTGGTCTGCCAGTTACACCAGCAGCATTAAAAACATGTGTTGGTTTAATATTCTGTATATCTGCAATGAGAGAAGCACGTTCCTCCAAACGCCCTTTTCCAAATTCAAAGGGAATTCCCTGTTTCTCGCACAGATTCGAAAGAAGACCTCCAATCCACCCTGTCCTGCCATAGATCAAGAACTTCAAGGATGGTTTTTGAGGAGTGCCAGTGGATTTGGAAGTTGGAATCACCATTCGGGTCTGACTACAACTATTAGTTGCGACATCCGATGCAGATTTGCTCTCTTCAGACCCATCAAAATGTCTGCCCCCAGGCATCATCAGCATTCGTGGATGAGGAAGCAATGCACCAGAGACATCACCCCACCAATCCGGATTTTGAGTGTACCATTCGATAGTCTTTTTCAACCCCTCTTCCCACGTAGTTCGTTCTGACCATCCCAAGTTTTTCAGCTTCTGATCATCAAGAAAATATCTCTGATCGTTGAATGGTCTATTTTCTACAAACTTGATGATTGTCTCTGGGTCCATCGAGAAGAGCTTGCATACATCTTTAGCCACGTCAATCACTCTCCTTTCCTTCTTTGTCCCAATATTGTAAACATGGCCAACTTCCCCCTTGTGAAGAACACATTCAAAAGCCTCAGCAACATCCTCACAATATAAATAACTTCTCACATTAGAACCATCCCCATGAATTGGAAGGGGCAACCCTCTCATGGCCAAGAGAATAAACTTAGGAATCAATTTCTCAGGGAACTGATTGGGACCGTAAACATTGTTTCCACGAGTGGTGATCACAGGTAGTCCATAAGATCTACCATATGCCATAACAAGCATTTCTGCTCCAGCTTTAGTTGCAGAGTAAGGGTTTGTTGGGAGGAGTTGGGATGCTTCATGGTTCCCCACAACAGCATCTTCATCCGTCTCCCCATACACCTCATCTGTGCTCACATGGATAAACCTTCGGATCTGGCCAGTCACTTTGCATGCCTCAAGAAGGACATGGGTACCATAAATGTTGTTCTTGGTAAACTCAAAACTGTTACCAAAAGAGTTATCAACATGCGTCTGGGCAGCAAAGTGCATTATAGTGTCGATCGACTCTGTGATGAGGAGGAAGTTGACAAGATCAGCACTGCCAATGTCTCCTTTAACAAACTTAAAGTTAGGAGATGATTTTGAGGGAAACAGATTTTTTAGATTTGAACAGTAATCAAGCTTGTCCAGCACAACAATTTTGTAGTCTGGGTAGTTACGAATCAATCGGTTACAAACATGGGATGCAATGAAGCCAGCAGCCCCAGTAATGAGGATGTTCTTAGGCGTATACGAAGCCATAGGAAAACAACTCCTACACAATTACAAAACATAAACAAAATTAAGAACCACCAATCACAAAAATGAACAAATAAATTGCGGAAAAACACTAAAATTCTACTTAATATAAATATGTACGAAATACAATGTTATTCCCCAAAAGCAGAGAACCAACAACCAGTTAAATGTTAATTCACAAAATCCCATCTAAACACATGAACGTAACAAAATGGGGACGAATGATATAGATCTCATAATATACATCACAGATTAATATGAAAAACAATAATATCAAAGGAAACATAGCAGAAACAGTCATCAACAGCAATTAAAGCGATCAAATATATTGGCTCAACCCATTTTCATTATATAAATAAGAAGCTTAAGCAGTCAAAATAAATAAAATAAAATAAATAAATAAATAAGAAGCTTAAAGTTTTCTTTCTATTTTATCATATCTATAAGCGATCAAAGTTTGGGATACACATGAACGATAGAAGTGATATATAAACTCAATCGAACACCATAAAAACACACCCTAAACTACCAGATCCAATACAAAAATACAGCAAACTCAAAAATAAAAGCAGATCTTTACACGAAATTTACAATTCCCGCGAATAATTTCAACTACCCATCTCACAAAAATACACACAGACCTGTGATCTGATCAAGTACTTAGCATTCATGTTCTCATAACACAAGATCCAGATCGAATTATATATAAACAACAAATGCAATTAAGAAAAAAAGAAGAAGTTACAATTACAAATCAATCAAAACATATAACATTCTTCACATTTATCAACAGATCCAATAAAAAATAAAAATAAAAACTGAAAAGCACCCAGATCACAGAACATATTAAATCGGCAATAAAACACAAAATGAAAGCTATATAAACACGATCACAAACAAAACACCATTGAAAAGTAAACAAACGTGAATTCTGTAGAAAAAATTGCAAACCTGATCGAGATCACTGAAGATCGAACAAGCCCAGATAAGAAAAAAAAAAAAAAGAAAAAAAAAAGAAGAACACGCGTGTAGAGAGAAACACGGAGACAGAAAAGGAATTGAAAAAAATGAAAATCAAAGATTTTCGAGAGTGAGAGGGAAGTTGGGAAGAGTCTCACTGCGCGTATTATATAATACTTAATAGAGTTACAGTTAAAGGAGCCAAGGAGGACCACGGAATGTTTGTGAAATGACTAAAATGCCCTGCTCTTCATTCACTTATTTACGGCGTCGCTTCTTTCGTACACCGTCTATTTTATTGTCATAGATAGGAATTTATTACACTTTTTAAATGGATTTATTTAAATCATCTGTAAAAAAAAAAAAAAAACAAGGTATCCCAATTTTTATCTAACCAATGAAATTGAGATATGTGTCTACGTTTAATTATATTTTACAATTTCTTGTATAAATGTAAACACATATTAGGATATGTGGCAATGATCTATTGGTTGGCTCTAAATACTCAATCAATAGGAAATGGACGTGGGTTTCATACAAGAGAAGTCGAGCTCATGGAATAATAACTACAGCCAACCACGAAACATCAATTAGTCGAAATAGAAAAGAAATTATCTTTACCACAGATGTTTTACGTTTTCATGGTTATAAATTATTTTCCAATTTCAGAATCCATAAATATCCGTTATATAATCCACGTGTATTTCATTGTTTTTCACACGCCAAAGGGTAGGATAAAAATACAAATTTGGTTTGGTTGATTTGATTTTTTTCCTAACCCCATCTAATCTTATGACACATAAGCATCGCAATGTGATTAGTTTTCACAACAACTTTATCGATAACCAATCACATGTTTTAAAAAAGTCATGAAAAAAAGCAGATTAGTAGAGGATCCAAATCCTAAAAATACAATTCAATTTCATTACACGTCTCAACTTTTTTATCTTGAATGATTTTTCATTCTCAATCAAAATAGGAAACTTCTTTGCTGAGTTGAAGGCTAGCATTCTTGTGATTCAAATTGCTACTTCGCGTGGTTGGAATTACATTTGGTTGGAGACAGATTCTATTGCTATGTATTCCTGCTTCAATAGCCCTAATTTTCTCCCTCCTTGGCTTCTTAGGAATGATTGGCTTGATTGTAAAGTTTTGATTACCAGGATGTGTTTTAAGGTGACTCATACCTATCGTGAAGGAAACTCGGTGGCAGATATTCTTTGTAACGAGGGGTTGAATTTTTCAGATTTAATTTGGTGGGATAGACCGCCAATATGTATTTCTAAACAGTTACTCCTTGACTCTTGGGGGGTTCCTGCTTTTAGATTCCACTAACCCCTTTTTTGTAATTCTTTTCCTTTCTCAATAAATTTTTTTTTTTAAAAAAAAAAAAAAAAAAAAAAAAAAAAAAACTTCTATATATCATCCTCTAATTTAGTATAAATACAAATTCAACTAGACAAAGTTTCCTTAGATATAATGAAATTATTATCATTTTCATTTTGCACTATGTAAGCGAAATATTGTCTACTTTGAAGTATTGAGCTTCACGGTTTTATCCATAAAATGGCCATTGAGAGATTAAAGTGAATTTGATTATGTAGAATTTCATTATATGTAAAAAACAAAGTTTGGCATTTGTATTGTTCACCGTTAGAAATCTAAAAAAAATCATAGCAGAAGCGGAATCGATAAACCGAACGGGTTGTATCATTCGAGATCAGAGTAAAATCATAAAATTGGAAAGTTCCCCGGATCAAAATGCAAGTACCCACACAACTTGTCTCACACACGCAATAAGTATAGGTTTCTCTATGTATGATATCACACTTGTTGCAACAAAGCACCTAGCTAACACATATATACATTTATGTGTGTTTCTATTTGCATCCCATGTTATGCCTTCGGCACTCAAGCATTGTTTTCCTTGCTGTTATGGGAATCAGGCATAAAATACACGGTTGCCAAGCTAGCGATCGGCTTTTATGGGCGGTAGGTATTTGAGCGGGCGCCAAAGGCCAACAACTTATTTATACTATAGACTAATCGTGATTTCAATCAAATCTTCTAATAACAAAGGTAATAAACGAAAAATTAACTTATTATTTGAGAATGCCAATTCCTGTTAAGTTTATTCATGAAGTTATGAATCTTATTAGATTTGGTTTCGAAGTGGTGGGTTTGATGATTTACATATGTAAAATTGAGAATGTAAGATTTTGTAGTTAACAAGGGGATCTTTGGTGTCATTTTCGAACAGCCATTTTTCTCTTTCTGAATTATGAAATGACATAAACCGATAAACATGTTAGGTACACGTTTTAAAAAAAAATTATTTTAAAAAAACACGGAAAAATGATATTTGACTTTAAAACTTTAAAACTTGGCCGATCAGAAACACAAAATTGATGTTTTAATCCTTTTTCTTTTTATTTCCATAGGGCCCACATATTTCATTCATACAATTTCAGCCACTAAGCCACTTAATCTGGCTGTAACAAGGTGCCCCCGGGTCTTGCGAAGAAGGCTTTCAGGATGGTGGAAGATAATTTTCTGGATGGAGGACTTTCCTCAATGTGTTCGGGAAGAGGTGGAAACTGATTTTCCAAGTTAGGGGATGCTCTGTTCTTCTCTTTGTGCTTGGTTTTTTCTGTTTTTTCCTTTTTCTGTTGCTTCTCGATTCCCAGCCTCTTGTGTGGCTCTAGGTGTGTCCTTTGGGCCCTGCCTGTGTTGTTCTCTTGCTCTTTTGAGCTTTCAATAAAAAATAAATAAATAAAACCTCTTAATATAATGGACATTCGTAAAAGTAGTCAAATTATGAAATGAATTATTGTTTTTAATCAAAAATATTTAAGTATTGTTTTTAATCGGGTGTCAGTTCTAAAGCCTAAAATACCCATTTTTTTTTTTTTTTTAAATCAATTTTGTTTGTAAAAGTAAACCTAAATTATTATTATTTTTTACAAATAGAAACCTATCCTTTTAATGTCATTATCGATAAAAAAAAGAAGAAGTATCGTTTTCAACTGTAGTGAGAGAGGCAAAGGTGATCGGAGAAGAGGTGGACAACCGCGTGACGTTGATGAGATAAGGGTGACGTCAACCAGATGCCGGTGAAGAAGATTCGGCTAGCTGAACTAACCAGATGCTAACAAAGAAGAAGAAAAAGAGAGGAAGAAAGAAAGGGACTGGATCGTG
The DNA here is from genome assembly GCA_030490815.1 of Acer saccharum. Classification (NCBI taxonomy): domain Eukaryota; kingdom Viridiplantae; phylum Streptophyta; class Magnoliopsida; order Sapindales; family Sapindaceae; genus Acer; species Acer saccharum. The sequence goes on from CM059867.1 coordinate 29,162,800, forward strand.
CGACGCCGGTGAAGAAGTAGATGCTTTTCGGCAACGATTCAACGACTGAATATTCCGGCGACCTAGGTTGACCTTGACCTATTTGTGACACAACCCGTTTGTGACCCAATTTCGACCCGTCTTCAACCCACTTCAACTCGAGTTTGATTGTAATTGCTCAAGGTACAATTTTTGTTCAATTTTTTTGTTGATTGATGCGATTTTTGTGAAAGCCAATTACTTGTGAAAAATTTCTTAGGTTTGATGGGTTATATTTAAAAGCTTGAGTGAAGTGGTTGATAGAGACTACTAGATGTTTGATAAAAGTCTTGAATGAGAAAACAAAGGTTATATGTATGATTAAAACTGCCTCAATCTATGTTTATATGTATATTTATATACAGCAAACCAAGGTTCTATTTTGGGGAGTCATCTATTTCTTTTGTGATTTCATGTCTGCTATGTTTTTGTGTTGATTTTGTTTGGTGCTGCTTTGGGGTGTAGGTTGTTGTGTTTGTGCTTGCTCTGCTTATGGTGTTTCTTCAGTTGGTAGTTTCTTGCTCTGTTTTTTTCTTCGTTTCTTGTCTGGTTTATTTAAAGGCTGTTTGCTTTTTAGTTTTGGTTTGAGTTGTAGCGCAACCTGTGTTTTTCTTTGCTAGGGTTGTTACTTGTTGGTGTTTGTTGTTGCCAGTTTTGGCCTTTCTTGGTGATATTAATTAATATTGGTGATTATAAGATTATGACTTTTCTTGGTGATTATCAGATTATGATCATGATTAGTTGGGGTAGTTTAGATTCAAGCAGATGCTTGATTTGTGCAAAAACAATGCAGGAAAAAGAATGAATTATTGTTCATGTTCATAACATCTTTGTCATAAAATTAAAAACATCCTTGTTTTGTGGGATCTGGGATGCAAGAAACAATGCATTGTGGATTCAAAACTACTGGTTTTGCTATCTTTTAATCTATATATATATATAGTTCTAGAAAAGTAAGAACTTACTTTTGTGCCTCCAGAAAAACAGTACAAATGTTTTGTTTTGTTTTTTTTTTTTAGATTGAATTTATGTTTGGATTCCTCTGTGTTCATTTCTAATTATTATGTAAATTAAGATTTATATGATTAATAATCTTTTTTGTAAGTATATCCAACACATCCACTTGACTTTAGTTTATCATCTTTAATGAAAGTCAAAGGAAACAGAGTTCATTTATCAATGTGTAGTGGAATTTTTTTGTTTTTTTATTTTTGCAATATATTCACTAATGTCAAGTTGTATTAGTCGGTGTTATGAAATTTGAGTGATTAACTGTGCTTTGTGTGTTATGAGTTGATTAGAGTCATGCAAATTTGATTATGTTTCTAATTTTGATTTTGTTTCAGACTTAGAATTGATGTTTTAGGTTTAAGCTTTCTAATATTCATTTCTTGGAATGTAGGTATTGATACCTTGTTGTGTGTGTTCCTCTCATTGGGTGCTGTGTGAACTGAACTTGTACATGCACGAAATTGAGATTTACGACTCATTGAAAGAAGGGAATGACAAGAAGAAACAGCTAGAACAAGTATTTCATATTAAGTCACTCGTCTCATTTTTACATGGTATACTTTGTGCTGATGGATATTATGAGCAAAGTAAATCCGATCTTAAGCCTTTGGAGGTTGATGTTGTTGAACCGTACTTGATTCCTCAGCAACATGACACGTGAGAACATTTTTAATGTTTGTTTGTTTTCAACATTTTATTATTATTTCCATTTATCGATATTGACAACTATTATTGGTAAATGCATGAGGAGTTACAGTGTGTTCATTATGAAGTACATGGAAAATATTGTTCAAGATAAATGTTACCAAATGGATTTCACAGCGGACAACATTAGAAGTGAAATTGCCAAATGATTTTTTCAAGCGTCGTTGCCATGTCAACGACATTAGATAGATGTTGTCATGTAAACAGAGGAAACTTAAACCAAATTTTTTGGTAATGTTAACAAACAGAATTTCAAGTTAAAAAAGCATCTATAGAACCTAAATGTCAATTTTTTCATCATAAAATAACAGTGCAGTTTTTTGTTTATTCTCTCTTTCATTTTAAACACAATACACATGCCTAAACGTAAAATTAAGAATTGATCCTAACAATGTCTTAATAATTACTCAAACCAAGTCCATGATTTTTCGAACAAAAGTTGTACACATTTTTATCATTTTTAATAATAAATAACAATTCAAATTGAAACGAATTACTTTAAAAAACTTGTCCCATAAATAAAGGTCTCTCTTGTGAAGTAGAGGCTAATGGTGTGGTGCCAAAAGAATACCAACCTGCACAAAGAAGGATCCAACGTGACATAGCTGCAGGGAAAGGATCACGTGATAGACCACCAAAAGTAACCCCTTTAGCACCACCATAATTCTTAGTTCCTCTAATACCATCCTCAACACCGGTACCCTGCTTAACTCCAACAAAAGTATCATCTGGACTACTAGGACAATCATGCTCATTCGGTTTCTCGTCCCTAGTATTGGAATTTGTAGTGTAACACCCAACATTATCGTACTTGAAAAACGATGATGGACGTTTGTGTATATGTCCATCCCCTCCTCCACCTCCATCCATTCTCTTCTCCATATCGACATCATTGTCACGTTTCACACGATATTTTATCCAATGTGATCGTAACTTAATCACCCCATAAAGAATGATGTCATAAATATTTCTATCAATCCCAGTTAATCTGTATGTCAACTCCACCAACTCATTGTATGACAACTTGTTTTTCATCCACTCCCCAATAAGTTCCCCATCCACGTAATCTAAATCGTCCCATCGACCATTGTAATTGATTGCTAACCTAATGATAAGTCTATTTTTACGCCTTGCGTATCCCCTATTTTCCTTTGTTTTGATCTCGTTTCCTTGGTTTTACCATGTTTTAATGTTTAAATAATGTGTTTGCAGGTCTATTTGTTCTAAGGAGGAGTCTACGCGTGATAACGAAGTTTTTTTTCGGGCAATTCCGGGACTATTGGGTTAAAAGAGCATTTTCTTCCAGTTTTCGTTAGAGTGTATCATGTTAGACAAACATCTGTACCACGTTCGTACTACGTTTTTGAAGACCTGATGGGCTGCCAACTTTCGTGGTTGGGATGTCAAAATGTATTATGTTAGACCAAATCGCGAACCGCGAGTTTCGGCAGTTTGTCCAGATTGGTTTCGTTAGACAACCACGTTAAAGCATACTACGAGCGTACTACGAGATGATAGCCACCGCTTACTTTTCACCACTTTTGGGACCCACTCTTTGACCTACCTATATATATAGCTTTACCAAATTTTCTAAGTGGTGTTTCACAATTTCTAAATCTAAGAAAATACTCCATTCACGCCATCATCAAATCCTCCACAAATTACTCCACAAATTCACCATAATCATCATATCTTCACCATAAATCATCACAAATCCATAACCTCCATTACATAACCTTCTCTTACACTCTATACCCATCATCAATCGACATCTTGGAGTAGAAATTGAAGCTTGGAAAGCCAAAGTCATTGGAGCCTAGCTTGCAAAGAAGAAGTTCTTCATTCTAGTTTATTTCTTTCAACTTCTGCTCTTAATCTTGTGTATTTGCTATGGTTTATTTTAATTTATTATCTCAAATGACTTTTGTTGTGTGTATAAATTCGCCAACCTGACACGTCATCAAAAGAGCCGACGAAAGACTGCCACGTCACTCATTGACCGGGTCAAGGGAGGAAGTATGACAAGTCAGAATGATAAAATAGCTCAAGCCAAAAGGGAGTCAAAGATATGATCGCCGAAGCTAGATACCTACTCGCCGAATGAAGGAATGTGCTCGCCAAAGATACGATATCCAGAAAGTGAGGGTACTCGCTGGACCAGTACACTGGGCCTAAACCGACTCGACAAAGACACAGAAATAAACCCTAGAAACTTTTAGAAGACCCAGAACAACAAGGAATCATAAAAAGGAAAGTAGACCTGATCCGTGACAAGAAAGGATCCTAGTACGAATCCAAGAGGGAAACCTTTCACCCACACGGCTGAAAACAAGGGGAAACCCTAATTAAACATGTATAAATAGAACCACTTATCCCATGAGGAAGGGGTTCGAAAATCTAGAGAGAGGAGAGCAATTGTAAGAGAGATCTAAGCGTGTAACAAGGCAACGAAAACCTAGTATTATTTTTCTGCCTTCAGGGGCGCTGTGGTTTTTTCCCATTCAAGGGTTTTCCACGTAAAATCTGTCTTTTGCATGCGTTCTTAATTTTCTTGTTTTATATTAGATTGATATAATTGTTGAGTGCATGGCAATCCAAATTTCACCGTCAACAACTTTGATGTGTAATATGAGCTAAACACATATATGCTAGAGTTATGATGATACCAAACCCTTAATCTTTTTTTATGACTTGCTTAATTTCTCTTAGAGTGCTTGTATTGTTATATGGATAATTTGAGTTCTTAATGCTTTTGCTTGATTGATCATCTTGTAATTGTTGTATTGGTTGTGTGAATGAACTTGTGAGGTGACACACTAAACGTACTAGTCAATAATATCCACTGTATTTGACCGGAAAGTTGAGAGATCACTAGGTCGGCGTATAGGGATCGTGTGTGTGTCCCACTGTGCTAAATTAGCCTAAATATATATTCTGTATGTTTGGGTGTGATTTCTATTGCTCGAAAGAGATTAAGAGTTAGTTAAAGGGGGCACGAACCTATAACGGATACTTGCATAATTTGGGAGGTTAGGTGGATCGAATTCGTAATTAGAAGGGTGAGGTGGATTCTAAATTCTAGCATTATTTCATAGTATTACAAACATTGTTTTCTTGTGTGATTTACTTAATTTGCTTAATACATGCTTAGAATTAGCTTTAGATTTATTTAGTGAAAAGATTGGAAATCATTCAAATGTTTTGTTCAAATAGTACGCATGCCTTCGAAAGCCAATAATCGTATAATCCATTAATCTCCGTGGGACGTTTCCCTATTCTATCATTGCACTAAATATCGACCTCGTACTATTGCGAGCGTGACGGTTTGTAGCGATCACCTAAAACTTTTCATAGTTTCTGAAGCAAATAACAATTGAAAAAAAAAAATCAGTTCATAAAAAAAAAAAGTTGTATGAAAAACAGTATTTCACATTTCCTAGGGATATATCACTTAAAACATGGAATATTCCATGTATGTCATGTTTTGCATGAACTATCTCATGTATGTCTTGTTGGGATTGATATATCCCATGTATGTTATGTTGGGCATGAAATATTCCATGTATATCATGTTGGGTATGAAATTTCCCCTTTATACAGTATTTCGTGCAAGGCATAAAATATCCCATGTATATCATGTTATGCATGAAATATCCCATGTATATCATGTTGGGTATGAAATATCCTATCTAAGTCATGTTGGGAATGAAATATCCTATTTATGCAGTATCCCATGTAAGGCATGAAATATCCCATGTATGTTATGTTGGACATGAAATATCCTATGTATGTCATGTAAGGCATGAAATATCCCATGTAAGGCATGAAATATCCCATGTATATTATGTTGTGCATGAAATATCTCATGTATGTCATGTTGGGCATGAAATATCTCATGTATGTCATGCAAGACATAAAATATCCCATGTATATTATGTTGTGTATGAATTATCCTATGTATATCATGTTGAGCATGAAATATCCTACGTATGTCATGTTGGTTATGAAATATCCTATTTATATGGTATTTTATGTAAGACATGAAATATCCCATGTATATTGTGTTGTGCATGAAATATCCCATGTATGTTATGTTGGACATGAAATATCCTATGTATGTCATGTTGGGTAAGAAATATCCCTTTATGCAGTATTTCATGCCTTGCATGAAATATCCCATACATATATATCATGTTATGCATGAATTGTCTTATGTATGTCATGTTGGGCATGAAATATTCTATATATATATCATGTTGGGTATGAAATATTATATTTATGCAATATTTCATGTAAGACATGAAATATCCAATGTATATAATGTTGGACATGAAATATCTCATATATGTCATGTTGAGCATGAAATATCTCATGTATGTATATTGGGCGTGAAATATCTTATGTACTTAAAAAATGCATGATTGTATAATTTTATACGATGTGTCACGTTAAATATGAAATAACCAACTTATATCACTTTTACCGTGACATACTGCATGAAATATAATTTCGAATCGAAATCGAAGTTTCTTCCATTTTCACCAAAAAAACTTCAAAATTGAAACAAAATAACAAAGACTCATCAACAATATCATTTAAGAAACACAATAATGCTATTGAAATTGAAGATTTACAAACCTTGAAGTTTTGAGGAGAGATTCAACCACCAACTCGAAATTTTCAAAAAACTCTTCCCAAATCTTGGTTTCTTTGTGATTTCCCTTCAAAATAACTTTAATTTCTTGACAAAAATTAGTTGAGAACTAAGATTTGATAAACATGTGAGTGATAAAAAGATGGGTGATAGACATGAGTGATAGAGAGAGATGAGTAATGGAGAGAGAAAAAAAATTAAAAGGGAAAAAAAGGATAAAATGGTAGTTTTGAAATTTATTGGCTAAAGTAATTATGATGATTGGCTACAAACAATAAAAAATTAGAATTTAGTTATAAACAATAATCCATTCTATGGTTAGGTTATTTTTTTTGCAATTTTCACTAATATATATATATATATATATATATATTGAAATTTCCCTTAAGTAGTAGTGTAAAATATACCTAGAGGAGGGGTGAATAGGTATTTACTCAAATTCTTCCAATATTAAAAATGATGCGGAATATAACAAAGAAAATGCACACTTGATTAGATTTAGCAAATGAATTGATTTCACTAATACAAGAGTTAATCAATTTACAAGATATGCAATCAATATAAGATATGGAAGATAAAGAAAAGTAAAAACAAAAATGAACACAAGTATTTTTTACGTGGTAAAACCTCAAAGAGGAAACATTCACGGGTTGATACCACAACCACCGGCAAAGCAATCCACTATGTGAAAAATGACTTACACACTCAAGCTACCAACTCATGATATCCGCTCAAGCTATCAACTCCTAATCTACCCTCGGGCTAGTGAATCACCAAGCCTACTTCCTATCCGAGATGTGTCATACACCTCTAGAAAGCAACTTCCTATCCAAGACGCTCACGTCTCTAGGAAGATTTCTTGTTTGCCTATCCGGATCCTCCCGACCCTAGACAAGTCTTCCTTGCTTGATTATCCGAGTCCTTCCGACTTTAATCAAGACTTCCTTGCTCTATCCACAAAGCTTCACTCACTTTGCTAGAGACTTCAACCTAATGCAAGGCTATAATCTACGTGATGCAAGTGATGCAAACACAAACAAATTAAGCTAGATGATCAATCAAGCAAAATGTACATGTTCAATGACAATCTAGAATATGCTTCCAACACACAATCACAAGATTATCTAGAAATCAAGACATGTAAATCAATAAGAACAAGGTATGAATATTCAATATATCATACTAAAAACCTAGTTCTTAGATCATGAAATAAAACCTAGAAAATAATATGAGACACATCATATGTAAATTTTCTAGAATCAATTTCAAACAAAATCAAGTTTAGCACATATATGTTCAAGAGAAATCACAAAGCTAAAACTCAATTGAAAAATGATCAAACACCCCTAGCATATGATCTAACATACTTCTCAACAAATTTCATCAATCAAATAGTAAGAATCAAGAGATGATCAAAGATGAAATTGAAAAAGAAGAAGTTGAACAAACAACCTTGACCTCATACTGGAAATCAGGCTGTTGGGAACAATGAAGAATTCAGCTCCCTCTGAAAATGCTTAGGGTTTGTAGCTCTCCTCAAGACCAACAATTTTTGCTTTTGAATCGATTGATTTCGAGTTCGTATGAGAAAGATATGATTAAAATACTAAAACTAAAAATTGAAGAAATCTGCAGAATTTCGTGGGAAAGTTCTTCAAGTTCTTCAAAATATTTGGAGGGAAGGAGAAGTGATTAAAGGACGAGAGAGAAGAATTTTCCGGGCCAATCAAGTGAGGCCACGTCACCCCTGGCCGTGGGGGGCGCGTGAGCCTCACGGGGGCAGAGAGCCCCTCTGGCCGTGGGGCCCACGGCCTCCCTCACGGCGTGGGCCAAGTGGCCTCACGGCCACTCACCTCTCTCGCACACGTCCCTCGGTTCTTCAGCCGTATCTTGGGCATCCGAGCTTCGATTTTGAATTCGTTTTTGGATTACGAACCATGACTCCCTCACGCACGACGATGACTACACAACTTTGAAAAATGGTTGAGAAATCATCTCAGAAAATGACGATAAAGTCAACTCAATGAATGAGAAAGAAAAGTAGCTAGCTACATCGTTTGGACTCGAAACCTTATGAATGAGTAACCGAAATGATTGGAACTCAATAAGGCATTAAATAAGAATATGTTCAAGTCCAAAACACAAAATACACAAACAAATAAACACATATTCACACAAGCATGCTATGTCAAAGAGATAGTCACAAAACATGCAATTCCACAATGTTTGTCTATACAAGATCAATGCATAAGCATACTATGAGATGTGTGAATGTGTTATACCAAATGTTTGAACCACGATGCAGGGACACACATGTATGAATTGTGTGTGTGTGCGCTAATGCCTTGCAAGAGGATGGAAGTCAAGATATACCTTTGACGCTTTCACCTCTTGAAGACGACATTTGCACTAGACATTGCTCTTCACCTTTTAAGCTTCTTTTCTTCCAAGAACATCTTAAGCAATAACTAATACAAATATAGAGCGTTTTGCAATGGAATCAAGCCAATACAAATCATAAACTTTACATATATATATATATATATATATATATATATATTTATATAGTCCCTTTCTCCTTGATGCACACTGATATAAAATATATTAGTGCATTGCATCTGTACTGACAAGTGCATACAAACCAAGTCAAAGCATGTGAATCTAATGGTCCACATGGACCAAGTTAAAGTATGTGAATCTAATGGTCCACATGCATTGCACTGATATATATTCCTTAGTGCGCACTGAGATGATTGGTTAAATATATATAAGGTGGTTTCGTGGGTACTGATGTAGTATATTGTATGTGAGTTGTTGATTAAGTGTAACCATTAATTAGCAGATCTAGATTAGGACCACATGCCCCACCTGAATTTTTTCAATTCTTTTTTATTTTTATTTTTTTTGATTATTATATATTAATCTAAACAAATGTATTATATATATATTTAATTATATAAATAAACCTTTTTTTTTTTTTTCATTTTTTCTCAACTATTATTAGATTTTATTTTCTATTTTATTTGTTATCATATTTTATTTGTTATCATATTTAATTAATGCATGTTAACATTTTTCTTTTTATTAAAATACCATTATTCTTAGGGGTGGATATTTAATGGATCGGTTCATTTTTTTAGTTAAACCGATAACGGTCAGCTTTTGAAAAAGTGAACCATTCCAATAAAATTGAAAATGTCAACCAATAAAAAACCAACCAAACTAGACCGGTTTAGTTCAATTCGGTTTTTTTGGTCACTTGCATAATTTGGATAAGTATAACGGGAGAAAAACAATTTTGAAGGTTTCAATCGAAAATCAAAATTTGGAAACTTGTTTTGTTTTTGAATTTGGGTGAAGAACATGAAGAATAAGTGACACGCGCCTATAGGCGGAGGACTAAATCTTGGGTGCAGCGGGATGCACCCAAGTTCTTCTCTAGGCGGAGAGGGCACTTCACCTGTAACCCAAACGTCATACCCGTTGACATCATTAGATTCAACATGATGATACGAGTCGAATGGTGGTGGTCCCGTAATCGGGAAACGTCGGGAAGGTGGCGGGTGTGCAACACGCTCCACTGGTGACGGTTGGAATGTCATAGAAGTTGTGCATGTGACACAATATCAAACATGTGGTCCACTAGTAGAGTGACATGTGTAAAGGGTTTTCTTGTGGCCTTGAATCATCCATGTGTTCCACTATGAACATGACACATGTCGATGAGTATTCATGTGGTTGTAATTTAGACAAGTGGTTCACTTGGGAGGTGACACGTGTACTACCTATGAATACGACACGTGGCTGACTAAGAGAGTGACATGTGTCATACAAGTCAGTCAGTTGACCCCACTAATGTTTTCGGGGTGATTTTCTACAGCGGTTGTCGGAGTGGTTTTTGATTACGGTTTTTTGGACAAGGTTTTTGATTGTGGATTTTTTGACGACGATTTTTAGTGTGATTTTCGATTACGGTTTTCGGTAAAGTTTTCGATTATAGATTTTCCAATGATGGTTTCCGGTGCGGTGTCCGATTACGGTTTCTTGTTGTAGATTATCCGGTGAAGTTTTTTGGTGTGATTTCTGATTGTGTATTTTTTGGTGACAGTTTTCGGTGCAGTTTCCGATTACAATTTTCAGCACGGTTTCTAGTTACGGATTTATCGACGACGATTTCCGATTACGTTTTTCAACTCAATTTATGGTTGTGATTTTTCCCAGAGATAGTTTCCACCGTAGTTTTCGACTATGGCTTTAGACATAGATTACGGTGACGGTTTTCAGTGATAGTTTCCGATCATAGTTTCAATGATGATTTCTGGCTAACATTTTGGAGACAGATTTAGGTGCGGTTTTCGATGATGGTTTTCGGTGTGACTTCCAATGATGGATTCCGGTGACAATCTCTGATGTGGATTCCAATGACGATTTTCGACGTGATCTTCGATGACGATTTCTAGTACAGTTTTTGGTTACTATTTCTAGCACGGTTTCCGATGTAGTTTTCGGTGACTATTTTCGGTGTGAATTCCAATGACAGTTTCTGGTATGACTTCCAGTGACGGTTTTCGGTGCAGATTCCAATAACGGATTTCGACGGTATTTTTTCACCCATCGTGGAATTTTTCAGCGAAAATACCAGTGATGTTTCTAACTACTGCAGAATTTTTCGATGTCATTTCTGGTGGCAATTTCGGCTACCGTAGAATTTTCCAATAGGAATTCCAGCACTATTTTCTAACGGTCATGGGATTTTCTTGCGACAAATTTCGACTACCAAAATTTAGCTTCAATGGGAGATATATTAAAAAATGCCTTCTATCAAAGTTCTCCGTCTAATTAATTATGCAATTGGGAATAAGAAATTTCATTAGGATGTACATTGGAAATGTTCAAGGTTATTAAAATACAAATGTTTCTAATTAACTTAGAAATTTTTTATGATAAATTTCCATCATCTCATATGTCTTAGTGGAGAAGATTTGATAAATCTTATTAATGACATATAGCTACGGTCAATTTGGACTCATGCTTTTTATGTGGAGAGATGAAGTTGATAGTCTTTTAATGAAATTTCCCAAAAAGTAAATAGATCTATAAGGTTGGAAAAGCTAGAGTAAGGTACCACGATGTATTTAGGTCAGATAGCGTGTGAACTAGAAATCGTAGAGAAACGCCACATTCTTGGAAATGTAAGGCGATCTACTATATCCATAATGAATATTCATAGTGCTAGGCACATGAGTTATTACACACGCGAAAGAGGACCAAGATTCAAGAAAATGATAATTATATGAGTTATGAAGACTTAGAGAGTCTTCCTGAGTTGTGATCGTTATGAATCTAAGACTTAAGAATGAATAGCATGCAAAGTCCCATATTTGGAAAGCAACATTATTTTATAAACCGTCCTATAGTAAATATTTTTGGTTTATTTACTTTGTAGTAAAATCAGTTTGACCCATAAAATGTTTCTAGGGACTTGTACATTGTATTCTTTTGTTATTTATATGATCACCTGTTTTGGGAATTCTAAATTGTTGAGTACAATATTATAACATGATACTTTTTAATATTAATTATGAGATGATGGCCACAGGGGCGTAGCTCAGCTAATAGATGGATGAGTTTGAGATTTTGACAAATGACTCATAGGTCAGCAGATCTCGGAATAATAGATATTGTCAAAAAATAAAAATATAAAAATTACGAGATGATGATCCTAGCGCCTATTAAGTTATCAAATAATTTAAACCATGACAGTTTATCAAAAGTAAAAAAATAATAATAACAAAAGGTCAATAACTAAATAAATTCCAATTTTTTTTTTTAGGTTTTGATTTTTTTGATTTTTAATGTTTTTTTTTTTTTTTGAAATATTAAAATAATTCGGGGTTTGAGGATGGGGGATAGACTCGAATCCACAACCTCTTATTATAGAAGTGAGGTGTAAGAGCATCTCCACTCCAAGTGACCTGAGAAATCAAGTCCCCTAGCTTAATTAAGAGAGAAAATGTATTTTTGCAGCTCCAAAATATATGTCCTTGCTCTGTAATCCTGTTACTAGTTGCAACTCCTAGATTTCCAATAGAGTATTTCGATTGAAGCCAACATTTTACATAGGTGGTACTAGAAACCCACCATTTGTGCCCCAATAATCACTTGACTGATGTTGCATAGCAAATTGTGGCCTATTGATTCTTGTTCTGGACCACCATTCAAAAGTGTAACCAGCCCCGAAACGATAGGGTTTATTTATCATAGAGCTCATGTTGACCCCCAGAGGCCTGTGAAAAGGCCCATTAGAGAACCCCACCATGGACGGATACATGTAGACTTGTTGAGTTGCTGCCAACTGATCAAATTTTGGAAAATCAAGTTGTTTGTCGTTTTTCAAAGCTGCCCGCTCTCTTTTTGTGTGCATTTTGGTGGCCAGTGGCCACCAAGTGCTTCTTGTCTCAGTACTTGCAAATGAAAAGCCGACTCTCTGCTGCCTTATTTGCTTCTGCAGCTTGCACATTGGTAGACGACTCCAACACTTTCGAAGACGAATCCGTTTCGAGGCGATCCAACAAGTTAAGTTCTAGCTTGGTGGATCCATGACGATGATGATAAACCACATTATTGGAAAGCCTTAAAGCTAACACGGGTTCTCCTTGCTCAACCCTTGCTTCCATTGTTTTCTCTTCAAATTTTTATGATGAAAAATGCGAGATGAATATCGTATCTTTAAAATATGGAAGGATATCTGTTTTTTTTTTTTTTTTTTTTTTTGGCATATGCGTGAAGATGGTAACACAGTGAAAGAAAAACCAAGTTTAACCGGTTTTATAATGCCCTCGAGAATAATTTCCAATAACAAATTTTCAAATATATAATCGTACAACTCATATCAAATCAGTTTAGGGATGTTAATAGGGCAGGTTCGGGCAGAGACAACAAATCCTATCCCCAACCCCAATAAAATTATTTGTACCCAACCACTCCTTAACCCCAACTATTAAAGATCAGGGTCAGGTCAGGAAATTTACGGGGCGGGGGGAGGTGGCCCAAACCTCGCCTCACTCCGCCCCAAGTTTATATAATAACTAGTTATTTTATTTTATTTTATTTATTTATTTATTTTAAGACTTGAATAAAAATTATGTTAAAATTAGATAAAAGGAATTCATAGGGTTGGACATGGTTCGATTCGGTTTGGTTTCGACTAAAATCAGACCAAACCAAAAATTTCGGTCTTGTGATAAATAGGACAATATTGGACCATTTCAATTTTTAGACCAAACCATGCCAAATTAGATTGGTCGTGATTTGGGCTTTTGTATTTATGATTATACAATTTAAAATTCATAATAAATGTTGAATTCATTGTAAATAAATATATAAGGTTTGATAAAAAAAAAAAATTACAATTTGTGCACATCACCTCTTAGTAGAAATGGTAGTACACCTCCCTTCCACATCTAGTGGTCAAGGGTTCGAGTTCCACTATGCTCATTTTACAAGCATGTGTGGGAGTTTTCTCCCAGTTGGTGGGAGTAGTTATCCGGACCGTATATGTATTGTTTAATCTTGGTAGGTTCCAATAGCCCTACTGTAAATGTAATGCTGTAGAATATATATATATATATATATATATATATATATATTACAATTTGTATGTAGGGTCAAACTAAATCAATTTCAATTTGTGGCTTAAAATTTTAATTTTAACATCTCAACCATTTATGTGCTTTTGGCCTGGGTTTGCTGGACTTGGACAAGAAACCAGACCAGACCAAGCGACTTGGTTCGATCTAGTTTGGTTCAACAGTTTATGGACTTTCTTGCCCATTCCTAAGAATTCATGTTAATTACTTATTTCTTAATACTACTAATAAAATATATATTATTTTATTAATTAAGAGAATATATTTTAAATTTTAATTGATTAAATTTCAATATTTGTAATAAAAAAAATACTAATAAGCAGGGTTAGGTTGGAGTCAAGGTGGAGACAACAAATCCCAACCATGCCCCGTTTCTAAAACAGGGGTAGGATTCGGTCCCAAACCCACCCCGACCTTATTTATTTTGGTAAATCCACTTCTTACTCAATAATGAGACCTACCCAGAACATGAATGCATGTTTCCAAGCCATTCACACTATTAGTCAGCAATATATGTTGGCCTAACATGATTGACCCTCTAGGGTTTAAAACCTAAGAGGGTTATGAGTACATTGATTTAGGTTCGCTTATTCTTATGTCAAAACTCCTATTTTCTTGTATTTGTTTTAGTTGTATAGGTTGTCCATTTTGGGATCGAACTTCAATGTCAAGCAACTTAACAAGCATCATCGACAGCTCCAAGAGATCATGTGTGATGTAAGCTTCTAGCTTGACTTGTACTCTTGAAGAGAATAATAGGTTTGCACACACACGCATCATTCATGCATTGTGTCTTCATTGTTTCTACATTCGTAATTTTTTTCTGATTGTGTTATGTAAACATCCACGCTTGTGTCTTCTGGTATATTCGTTTATGCATGATGGTCAATTGCCTTAGAGAATCCTTTTTATTATCGTTCGTGCATGTGACGTGATGGCGTCGTCACAGAGGCATGTCAAGTAACTCTGGTTGATCACTGCGACGTAATACTGCAATTTGCTTGTCGTGATGGTAGGTCGCAGAATTTCCTATTTATTGGAAGTAAGTTTTGATCCATATCGCTATATACTACCACAACCTCTAGGTCACGGATTGAGGTCACGAAATCCTAGTAGTAACTTTTGCCTGATGGTCACGACATATTATCGTGTCGTCGCATGTTATAGAATGGTGACCGGCCTACCAATGTGCTTTCATCCGATAGAGTTTTCTTCACTTATGACGACGTTACTACCGATACTGTGTCGTCGTCTCCAGAATTCTTCACAAAAGCCACCTTTGAAACCTCATATTCGTCACTTTTCTCGAACAAAACTGCATCCACTACCGTCGCACCCACCATCGTAAGCCAAGCCTTCTTCGAAGCAATATCACCGGAATCAGACTCGACTGAAGCTTCTCGCTTCCACAGTATGGAGCCATCACGATGCACACTCACCTTCGTTGAAATATTTCTAGGTCGTCTAATCCACCTGGTCTCCAATTTTGACTCCTTTTGACTACGCCCAAATTTAAATTGCACCCCATTAACTAATTGATCTTTACCTACACTAGCAACACTCCTCTCACAATCTGAACCAAACTGATTAGAAAGCAATGGACTGGATTTCTGTTTGGCCTCTCCAACAAACCCACTTATCATATGAGTGGCGATAATGACACCCTTTAAAAACTGTATTTACACCCTTTTTGTATTCACATCCATCCAAATTTTTTTAAAAAAAATTATAATTTATAAATAAACCTCACTTAATGTCAAAAATAACCTTTATTTAAGGGTAAATTGCAATGAAATACCTTGATGTTTACTCAAATTGTAGCTAGATCTCACTTTTACCAAAATTATAGATAAGTACCCTTGACCTAACGGTTGAGGGTCAAAGTTAACTGAGATTTATATGTCCTAAGGGTATTAATGTCTTTTTAATTTTTAATGAATCTAAAGAAGTAAAAATATTTTTAATAAAAATTAAAGAAAAATGAAAAAAAAAAAAAAAAAAAACAAATTGCAATTCCTCTATACTTTGGAGGAGCAATAAACAATTATCTCTTCTTCATAATTATATTTCCTCCATTTTTAAGGAGTGAGAATCGTCTCTAGCTCTAGAGATGGAGGAAGAGAAGATTCTCTCTTCTCCATTAGCATTTTCTTTGGAGGAGAGAGACTATTCTCTCTCTTCAACCATCATACGAGTGAGAAATCAAATGTCCTCCATTTTGGAGGAGGCAGATTTCCACCAAAATGGAGAAGATCAGATTTTCATTAACGGTATTTTTATTTATTTTTTTCAATTTAAGATGTGTTTGTTTATTGAACAAGTTGGTTAGTGTTTTACGTGTCTAGAATTCATATTGAATTTGGTAGGGTTGGACAAAAAAGCCCATTAACCGCGAATCGAACCAAATCAAAGTTTGGTTTCAGTTTTTTACTTTTAAAAAAGCCGTATGGTCTTATTATAACAAAACCGTATGGTTTGGCCCAGTCTATAGTCCAAGCTTATTGAACCTGGACCGGACCGGAAACCGAATGCTTTTAACACACTTTTATTCCAGTGTAGATCGCATCCAAAACTCTTCAATACAACTTTAAATGAAAAACATTAAGGTCAAAAGCCTGATTTATTATTTCATATATGTTTTATTAACTCACCAACTTCAGTGCAAGGTTGAAAGAACTCTAAGAAGAAATTGATTTTTTTTTTTTTTTTTTCCATTTGCTTTATGAAGTTATAATTTGTTTTGCATTGAATAATGGTAAATATATATATATATATATATATATATATATAAAATTAAACTAAGGCAACGCCATAGATATAGAACAAGTGTTTTGATATAATTCTAATTTTTATTTTTACTTTCTAATCATCAGGTATAAAACAACTGATCTTCATTGTAAATGTGTTTACAAGCTATTTTTATTTTATTTCGATTTTTCTTGCTATTTTAATTTGAAATGTATTTATCTAAAAAAAATTGAAATATATGTTTTTTTTTTTTTTTTTTAAACAAAATGCATGTAACTTCACATTTTTTTTTTTTTTTTTTTTTTTGGAGATAAGTTAAAACCGCTAGACCAAACTAAACCTAACCAAACCAATATAATTTGGTTTGGTTTGGTCTGGTCTAAAGAAGAGATTGGTCCAAATTGGTCTAGTTTTTCAAAAAAAACGAAATTTTTGGTTTAGTTCGATCCTAGTTGAAACCGAACCAAACCGGACTGTGCCCAACCCTAGAATTTGGTGATGGGTTTTGTGTTTTGATTGAACAAGAACTCCCGGATTTTTTTTTTTTTTTTTTTTGTTGAAATATATTGGATTTGTTTTTCTTTAATTAAATATGGAAAGTTTTATGTTCCATATATATGTATTTTTTTTATAAAAAAGATATGTAATATTTCCTAAAAAAAGATATATGTATTTAAAAAAATTGTTGTTAATAATTATTATTTCAATAATAATATTATGATAAATTAAAATGGTTAATCTAGAGGCATTATCGATATTTATAATTGATAAAATAAATTAAAATTATTATAATAATTGATTAAATGAGTTGATTAGGGGTAATTTGCTCATTTTGGTATATTTGACAAGTCAACCGTTAACTCTAATAGTCAATCATTAGGTCAAGGGTACATATCTGTAATTTAGTTAAAAGTACGATCTAACTTCAATTTGAACAAACGTCAGGGTGCTTCATTGTAATTTACCCTATATTTAATTATAGGGTACCTACACATATTATTATGTTATTTAATAAACTTTATTATTATTTAAAATTTTGTTACTACTTTTAATCCTATCATTGTTCTTTATCTTCCCCCACTTCTTTTTTCTTTTATGTTTTACTTCCACAAAATCAGACTCCATGGATGATGGTAGACAATATGTGCCTGTTGTGTAATGCCAGACCGGAGATGGTAATGAGTTGCCCTTCTTTAAAGGTGATTAGGGCTATGTGTCCATTTGTGAAAGGGTTTTGAGCTACTGATAACATCCAGTCTATTGACTTCTTGATTGCTTCCAAGAACCAACTACTTCCTAAGGAGATGGAGCTACTCTGTATGGTGATTTGGAGTATCTAGTTTAGACAAAATGGTAAAGTGCATAATTCTACCTTGCTCCATGATGCAAATATTGTTCCATGGGATGGTTCTTACATGGCTAATTTTCGACAAGCCAGGAAAATGACTCCTCATCTAACTCCACAAATGGAAATGTGAAGAAAATGGATGTTCATGACTACATAGTCAAGTTTGAAAGCTCAAGGATGAAGAATAAGGGAAAAATTAGAAGATTGAAGGAGGAAAATCTAGAGTTTTCAACACAAGTTGACCACTTAAGTGAAGAAGTGGTAAGATCCATGAAAAATAAGCTAAGAGATGAGCTAGCTTTATCTAAGAGGAATGAAGAAGGTTTGAAGAGGGAGCTTGAAGAAGCTAAAGGGTAAATGACTAGGATGGCTTGTAGCACCGAGAAGCATGACCACATGTTAAGTGTTGGAAAAAGCCCTTGTGACAAGAAAGGTCTTGGGTTTGAATATGGCAAAGAAACCTCCACTCCTAACAAGACCGTATTTGTCAAGAACTTGAGCTACAAAGAAGCTTCACCCGTGCAAACTCTTAGGAAGAAAATTGATCTAAGACAATGCTCACATAGTGCACAAGTGAAGGTGGCACCAAGAAGGCAACCTCAAGCTCAACCCACAAGAGCTCCTCAAGTCAACTTTCCTCAACAATTGGCTCACCAAGAAAAGAGACCAATCATGCAAGCTTAACCTAGGAAGCAAGTTAGACTGGTTCAATAATGAAGATGTAATGAACAGATTCAACCATAAAGACATGGGAAGGCTCCTATGCATTCACAAGGACATGGTATGATTCCTAACTTCATCCATACATGTTATTTTTGTGGTATTGATGGTCACATTAGACCAAATTGCTTTTATTACATTAAAATGTATAGAGTTAAAAGCATGATTGAAAAGAAAAAGAGTAGAGCCAAGATGCATGTTCCTAGGAAGAATAGAACAAATTTGCATGATCCTATGACATCTAGAGCCCATGTACCAATAATCACCAGGACAAAAAATGTTTCACCTAGGTGGATTAGAAGAGATGAATACTTTTGCAATGTTGCACAAATTGCCTTGAAGGCAAATTCTTCTAATTTTTAGTATTTAGATAGTGGGTGCTCTAGGCACATGCGGGAAACAAGAGTTTCTTTGAGACTCTTGTCATAGAGGAAGGGGGATTTGTCACCTTTGGTGATGGATCTAAAAAGAGAGTTGTCTCGGTTTACCCTTATTGTCCAATGCATGTGGATGGCTTGAAAGCCAATTTAATAAGCATTTCACATCTTAGTGATGAAGGACTCTCCGTTTTATTTAGCAAAATGATTGCTCAATTCTAATGCCAAATGGACAAACTTTGTTAAAAGGAATGAGATCTAGCGACAATTGCTATTGTCTTGAAGCTAGAGTGGTCTCGTGCAATGTGTCCAATAATGAGCAAATTGAGTTATGGCATGAAACACTTGGCCACATGAACTATCAGGATTTACAAATCTTAGATAAGTTCAATGTTGTGAGTGACCTCCTTAAGCTTGGGAAGAAAGTTAATGGTGTTTGTGGACTTTGCCAATAAAGGAAACAAACCAAGAGCATGCACAAGAAAGACAAATATCTCCCCACCAAGGAGCCTCTAGAGCTTCTCCACATGGATCTTATGGGTCCCATGCAAACCGAGAGTTTAGGTAGAAAGAGATACATTTTTGTTTGTGTAGAAGATTTCTCTAGGTACACATGGACATATTTCCATGGAGAAAAATCTGAAACTTATGACAAGTTTAAAATGCTTTGCACTAATATTCAAAATGAAAAAGACTCTAACATTAAAAGCATTAAACGGATTAGAAGTGACCATGGGAGAGAGTTTGAGAATGCCCACTTTGAAAGCTATTTCAATAGCTTAGGCATCTCCTATGAGTTTTCGGCTCCTATGACACCTCAACAAAATGGAGTTGTTGAGAGGAAAAATAGAGTCCTTTAAGAGATGGCCTGTGTGATGTTGCTTAGCAACAATGTCCCTAGGAACTTATGGGTCGAAGCCGTCAACACGACTTGCTATATAGGAAATAGAGTCTTCCTAAGGCCCGGTACTAGGCAAACCTCATATGAGTTGTGAAGAGGTAAAAAGCTAAATGTTAGCTACTTCTACTCCTTTAGAAGCAAATGCTACATTTTAAATGACTGTGATCAACTTGGCAAGTTTGATGCTAAAAGTGATGAAGGTATCTTTATTGGCTATGCCTTGAATAGTAGAGCCTATAGAGTTTTCAACTTGAAGACTCATAGCGTCAGAGAATCATCAAATGTTGTCATTGATGATAATAGGCTTAAGATTAGTAACCATGAGGAGGAGGTTGTTGTAGTTGATGATTCTCCTTTGGAGAAGGTTGTGGAGACTTCTATTGATGGGAGGTCTAACGTCAATGAAGAAGACACACAACCCCTTGATAGAGTTCATCTCTTGGACTCTAATGAACCCACTCCATGGGTTAGAAAACTTCATAATAAAAATGACATCATTTGAGAAGTCAATAAGAGTGTTAGGACCATATATGAAATAGCTAATCTTATTAGTTGCACATACTACACCTCTCAAATTGAACCCAAAAAGGTTAATGAGGCCTTAAATGATGATTTTTGGGTTTTTGACATTCAAAAAGAGCTAAACCAATTCGAAAGGAATGAGGTTTGGACTCTAGTTCATAGGCCTAAAAACACAAATGTCGTAGGTACCAAATGGGTGTATAGGAACAAATCCGAAGAGGATGGTAACATAGTGCGTAACAAGGCAAAACTTGTTGCACAAGGGTACTCTCAAATTGAGGGTATCGACTTTGAGAAGACTTTTGCTCCCGTTGCCCGTCTAAAGTCCATTAGGCTTCTTTTGTCCATATCTTGTGTGCACAAGTTCAAATTGCACCAAATGGATGTAAAGAGTGCCTTCCTCAATGGCTTCTTGCAAGAGGAAGTGTTTGTTGAGCAACTCAAGGGGTTTGTGGATGCACACCACCCCAACCATGTCTATCGCCTCATGAAGGCTTTATATGGGTTGAAACCAAGGGCTTGGTATGAGCGCCTTACTCAATTCCTTGTTGACAATGACTACACAAAAGGTAGTGTTAACAAGACGTTATTCATCAAGAAATACAATGATGAGCTTTTCATAGCTCAAATATATGTTGATGATATTGTGTTTGACTCCTCCAACAACACCAAAGTCCAACAATTTGATGATGTCATGTCTCATAAATTTGAGATAAGTCTTGTTGGTGAGCTAAGTTACTTCCTAGGTTTGCAAATTAAGCAATTGAATGATGAGATTTTTATAACTCAAGCTAAATATGCAAAGAACCTAGTGAAGAAGTTTGATCTTGAAAATGCCAAACATTGTGATACACCCATGAGTACCACTTTGAAGCTAAACAAGGATGCTAGTGGAAAAAGTGTGGAACAAACTCTATATCGAGGCATGATTGGTAGTTTGCTTTATTTGACCACAAGTAGACTCGATATATCTTTTAGTGTGGGTGTGTGTGCTAAGTACCAAGCAGATCCTAAGGAGTCTCATCTCTCTTCCGTTAAGAGAATCATTGGCTATGTGAATGGAACATCCAACTATGGGATTTGATACTCTTAATGCTAGTTTAGTTGGCTTTAGTGATGTAGATTGGACAAGAAATTGTGATGATAAGAAGAGCACATCAGGCGGTTGCTTCTTTTTAGGGAACAACTTGGTGTCTTAGTTTTGCAAGAAGCAAAACTCGATTTCCTTGTCCACAGCCGAACCCGAATACATTGCTGCGGGGAGTGGATGCATACAACTCCTATGGATGAAGCAAATGATTGTCGACTACGGATTCAATTAAGATACTCTAACTCTCTTTTGTGATAACATGAGTGCCATTAACATTTCTAAGAATCCGGTGCAACATTCTAGGACAAAGCATATTGACATTCGACATCATTTCATAAGAGAACTAGTTAAGAACAAATGCATTGTACTAGAATATGTAGGTATAAATGATCAACTAGCGGACTTATTTACTAAACCCTTAGATGTAATTAGGTTTCATAAACTTAGTAGATCTATTGGGATATGTCTCGTGGATTGATGTAGTATGGAAATTGACCCCATAAGGGAACTCAAGCAAAGAGAGCAATCTTACATACTTGTCACATGCAAAAAAATTGATATACATTATGCTTCTTTATTAATTGCTTGAGTATCTTGGTTACACATATGCTTATATGTTTTTTTTATTCAATAAGTGTGAACCATTGCTTTGATTGCAATTCATGTCATATTATATTCAAACATGCATTTTTAGACTAGGAGATTTACTTAGGAAGTACTTTTTGAATGACCTATGATTATTCTCCATGACATGATGATTCTTCAAATGACATGCTTAAAATGAAAAGCATGAATTCAAATGACTTGCTTAAAAATGAAAAGTATGATTGTTAATTGCAAATTTCAAAATGCAAAATTATGTGTGAAAAGCAAATGAGACTCAAATGAATAAATGATCTTGTATCCGTTCTAAGGATTTTAAAATTCAATGTCTCTCTGTCTTTATTTGTCGAACATGGCTACTATCATACATGTATCTTACCTGGAAAAATCGAATAGGGTGCAAAAAGTCGTTCATGCCATGTTTTGCTTATAAAGTTGGATATAGTTGCCCTTTAAATGTGAGTGAATGACATTTCTATATCCTTATTTTGATTCATGACAAATGGTAAAAATCGGTTTGAATTCTTTAGGAAACATTTATCATTTGCTTTGCCAAATACCATTGACCTTTGGACTTGAATGCAACATGTCTTGCATTCAAAGCATCTTGATCACACATTTTTTTTTTTTTTTCATAAAATAAATCTCCTTGTTTCTCTCCAATTAATTGACTTGCATAATGTTCTTGTATATGACTATGTAAATGTGTTGTATGCTACTATCTCTCTTTGCTACAAGTGACCCGGTTGGGGATATTTCTCTGCCTATCTCATGACAAAAAGGGAGAGTAATATGTGGTAAGGGAGATTGCTAATTGAGAGTAGCTAATTTGAATATTGTGAAGATTACTAATTGAGGGGGAGTAACCCGTTGAGAGAGACATTGCATTGCACATTCATTGCATGATGTTGCTTGATTTCTTTAAATTATTTATTTATTTATTTATTATTTATTTATTTATTTATTTTTCACTTGATCATCTCATATACACTTGTTGAAGCACATACCAGACCGTGATTTTTCCTTGTTGAATGTTTCCACATAAAAATCAAGTATTATTTAATTTTCGCGTTTTACACTTGATTGTAATTTTGACTAGATAGGGGTTTTTTTATTTTTTTATTGAATATTGACTAATAAAAAAAAATTGGTAATTAACTTGATTAAAATCTATTCAGCCTCTCCAAATATAATTAGACACGCAATAATTGTTTCACGAATGGTTTTGCATACAGTTTGATTGTTTGAATTCAGATTTGTCATGCCTTTGGAAATTCTTTTTCCATTATTTTGTTATATGATAATGGGAGATTTTGATACTTAAAATAGAATTATGGTTTAATTAGGGTTTCAGTTTTTCTTTTTTAATAAAGTGATATAATTGAAGATATTGGTGTAATTAATAAGTGTATATATTATTTTGTTTATTTTTAATTAAACAAATTTGTCTTTATTGGTAAATTTCTATTGGGATATTTTTATAATTAAATTTTTTATTAAAATATGGGTGAACTTATCATATTTCTAGGTGTTAATATCGGCACCCAAAACAAAATAATATTTGATATAAGAAACAATAATTATTCAGAAGACAAGCACGTTACCAATGGATATGTGTCTTTGAGCATCTCATCCATATATTATTTATATTTTAAAATAATTATATTTTTAGTTTTAGTTTTTAATGATTTTATTGCTTTGTTAGTATATTTTTATTTTTTATTTTTTTATTTTTTATTTTTTTAGTTCAATTATAGAAAAAATCACTAAAATAATCATATTTCAATAGATTTAATTAAAGTCAACTAATGGTAGTTGGTAGGGTTTTTTTACCAATTGTTCAAACCAAATAATTTGATTTGGCATTTGATCAAAAGTCAGAGGGTTATTTACAATTTACCCCATCTTCAAATAAACATCAACACATGTTAACCTCCCGTTATAAAGGATATAACTTTAGGACAAGAATCCTCACCTCACCTCATCTCATCCTCACATTTTCCTCACTTTTTTAAAGTAGGGTTGGGCATGGTTCGGTTTGGTTCGGTTCTACTTTGGTCCGGTTTCGATTAGAACCGAACCAAACCAAAAATTTTGGTCTTTTGAAAAATAGGACCAGTTCGGACCATTCTTTTTTTCAGACCAGACCAAACCAAATTATATTTATTCGGTTCGGTCTTGTTCGGTCTAACGGTTTTTGACTTGAAATCTAAATGCTTGAACATTTAAAAATATATATGGCATGATAAAGTGAGCAATTAATGAGACATGCAAGTTACTTGTTACGTACGGTTCATCAAACTAAAAAAAGCTAAAAGAGTAATAAAAATAAAAATAAAGTGTTGTGTAGAATTTCTGGAAGTAGAAAAATAATAATAAATAAAATCACTTGCTATTACTATAATCATGACAATGACAATGCAATTAACTCTATACAAGTAAAAAAAAAATTACAACTAAATCATGAAAATTGCACTAATTTAGTTTAATATTATTAATATTTTTTATTATTATTAGTGATAACTTTGTAAATTAAAGTAATGGAAACAAATTGAAATCTTTTACCATATCACACTTGGAGTTTTATTTGTTAATGGAGGTTTTCATTTTGTATGAACTTATATGGTTGGTGGCCACAAAAAACAAATATGAAATAATAAATTAGGGTTTTTGACTTTAACCTTTCATTTTTAAAATTTTATTAAAAAAATTTGGGTGTAACATATAATAGTAATACTAAAAGTATTCGGTTTACGGTTCAGTCCAGGTTTAATATAATTGGACCATAAACCGGACTGAACCATACGATTTTATTAAAATAAACTCATACGGTTTTTTTTAAAGTACAAAACCGTACCAAACCAAGCGGTTTGGTTTGATTTGGTTTGGTCCGGTTTACGGTGTATGGGCTTTTTTGCCCACCCCTATTTTAAAGTATGTAATTGGTTGTTAATAAAGTGTCAATCACATCTTAACCATTCATTTATTGTAATGCTTATGTGTCATAAGATTAAATGAGGTAAGGATAAGGTGAGGTGATGAGAAGATCCTTGTCCATAACGTTAATGTTCAAAAGGTAAATTAAAGAACATTTTTATAAAATTAAAAAAAAATAAAATTAGAAAATAGAAATGAAGATTGAGAAGATTTTACCATTGTTAGTTTTGCCGATAATCCCTAAAGCAATTTCTGAATTGATTGAACTAAATCAATTGTGGATGCTTTAAATAAGATACTTATTTGATTACTGTAATATTAACATTAATCGGATAAAATTGAGATCTCTTAAAGAATGAATGCATACATTAATACATAAATCAACTCGAATTCAAAATGAAGATGTTCTTACCTTGTAAATGAAAGCCATAAACAAAAACGAAAGGGGAGAAGATGAAGACGAAACACATAAAGAAGTATACGAACGACCATAAGGAGAAGAAAGACCAGAAGAAAAGAAGATATGACATACCGAGACTGACATGGAGCGTGATAGAAAGTTAAAACAGCTGTTTTCACTTTAGCGTGAAAACACGAGAAACAATAAAAAAGTGTTTTCAATAGCAACACTTTATAAAAGAAAACAGTTTTATTGTTTAAAAAAATTATTAAATACAAAACGACACCGAACATGTTCTCAACTTTCTTCCTTTTTGAAAACACAAAAAACGATTTCATAAATCATTACCAAACGACCTCTAAGTCTCCAAGTATCAATTAACAAAGACGAAAGAAAGAAACACCTGGATGAAGAGAGAGAGGAACTTGTGAGGGATGAGTTTTCAGTATATGAAGGGAAAGTGACAAAATTGCAAGGGCGTTTGACGGCGACGGGGACTCCTCCAGCGAAGGAGGCTCGCAGCCTCCTTTCACCTTGCAAACAGAGAAGGCCCTTGCCTCCTCCAACGAGGGAGGCGAGGGCCTCTGACATACAGCAATGACAAGGCTCCGCCGGTGGCCTCGTAGTCTCTGATTGCGAAGGAGACCACCGGCAGTGGCCTCCTCTGTTTTATATTTATATTTTTTATTTTTTATTTTTTTTATTTGGAGGACAAATTGGTAAATTTAATATTTTTAGTGATGGTGGAATCCGGATTCCGACCTCAAGAGATAGGAATCCATCCCAGCCAATTTCAAGGAATCCGGATTCCATAGCTAAATTAGCAAAACAAACAAAGGAATTGGGATTCCCTTTCCCATTCTAACCTCAATTCCACCAAACAAACATCACCTAAAGGAATTGTGTAAACTCCACTCCATTCAATCAGAAAGGACATCATTCTTGCAACTCCACATTTTTAGTAACAGTAACAGCTCTATTTGCCGAAGCCTATTCAAATAAGCATCAACACAGACAAACCTTACTGTTTTAAGGGTATTTAAATTTTTTTTTAAAAGGGCAATTTTTTAAAAGTGAAAAATAACAAGTACCTTGATGTAATTAGAAGCTGAATTAAGTAGGAAAAACCGTATACTTTCTCAGGAGTAAAAAAAATCCAAGTAATGAAACTCATAATTGGGTATTAAACAGTGAAAAGACTTAAAACAAATACTCGAAAAATAAGTGATCAGTTATCAGATTTCAAGCAGCAAAAACATCACTTGAGTTTATCAGTAGAGACAATAAATAAATGTAAATAGAAATGAACATACCCTTTGTTAGCTTTGCCAAGAATTCCCAAAATCAGTTTCTGGAATCAATTGATGAACTACATCGATTGTGTATGCTTCAATTTCCTGATAGTATCGCAACAACAACAAAAAAAATGTTTAATTAGTGTATTACTCAACCCTAATAAAATGAAATAGAGCTCTCTTAAAGAATAAATCCATAAATTAATACAAAAATCAGCTCGAATTCAAAAAGAAGAACATGTTCTTACCCTGTAAATGAAAGCCAGAAACAAAAACGAAAAAGAGAGGTTGTATCAACTAACAGAAATGAAAGATACATCAGGATGAAGAGAAAGAGGAACCTGTAAAGAATGAGAAATTTTAGATTATGTGAAGGGAAAGTGATAGCCAATATCAGAGAGACGATACCAGAGAGCCATACCTGTTGCCAAAATTGGATCAAAGAGACTGAGAAAATGAAAAAGTACAGCTGCCATTTTCAACCGATTACAATCGCTTTTCTTCCAAAATGACGATTTGACTATTATTACATAGTTAATAGAAACACGTTTTCGTTTTGATTGTGTATGTACAGACCTTGGTGACAAGTTTTCAGTTGGTACAACATAATAGTACCCGTACATACAAGTTTACAAGCTTGCTACAATTCTGATATTCCAAATAGAGTTTTATAACCGGAGATACACCGGAGAGTCCCCATTCATTCACTCAGGCATGAATATCCTCCTCCAGTGTCTCAATTAACCTACACTGCCCAAAGCCAAGAAATCTTCGGAACTCAATGTTAATGACTAACTAATAGGTAATTGCAATCCAAACATATAACACAAAAATTTAATCTCAATACAACTTGCCGATTATCCAAGTATATGATAAGGCAAGGATACACTTAAGTAAATGAAGACTGGCAATGAAAGTGAAAACAAGTACAACACTAGGAAGAGAAATGCAAAACCTTTCTCATAATTTTCTTTCTTCCACAATTTCACAACTAGTTCCATCAGCAAGCATATATTATAGATACATACAGGCAAAAGTTCTTGAAATATAGAGCAATGGAGGCAAACACCCGTCACCTTCTTAATTTGGCTTTCTTATGAAGACCACCACCGGGATTTCTCTTCTCAGGTGCCCGGGCTTTTCCAAAGGCCTTCATATTCCTTCTCTTTCTCTCCTCCTCACTGTCTGACTCATTCCCTATCTCCCTGTCAGCGTTCACAGCTTCTCTCTCCAACTCTTCCCATGTTTTTCCCTCATCCTCCTCTGAAACTTCCACAGAATCCTCTTCATCATCATCATCCGACTCCACCAATGACTCACTGTCATCATCCTCATCATCTGATCCCGACTCAGACTGCACATCTGAAGGCACATAGCCTTGATCTGAATCAAGTGAGTGATCGGATTCTGAATCACTTGCTTCCATATTTAGAAATTCCCATCCTCCATCCTCTATGAATTTTTCTGGATCATCGACTATAGTTTTTAATATTGGCCGCCAATTCAGATTTAATCTGCTCTCGTAATATTTGAGGTCTGTTGTGTCAAGCCATTCTTTGATGCCGTCTAGTGATGTGGAAGGAATAGAATCAATCCGGAGGACATCACGCTTGAAGTCTTTAAATACTATAGTCATGTCAAAATTCCTCTGACCAAGACCAACTCTCTCCAGGTTAACTATCTCAATTTCACTTAGGGTGATTACAACAAAAGGATTTTCTATCAGCTCAACCAGACAGCTTGATGTAGGGACAATGAAAGCCGAGGATTTGTGAGGAACCCCATGAAAGCCAAGCTCTCTCAGTGGCTGATCAAACTCAAGATCATGTGCTTTAAATTGAGGTTGTCCCCACATATCATTTAAACGGTTCACAAAATTCTGGAAGTCCATGTTAATTTTATTCTTTCGGTTTCTCTCACGCTGTTCTTCCTCAATCTCATCAGGGTCATAGGCAGATCTTTTTCCACCTCCTAGTGTCTGAACCACGTCCATTACCTCAATATAAAATTGCACATCCTTGGTTTTTTTGTTTCCGACCATAATGTGGTTATGCAAATGAAAGTGCAGGAGAGTGATCATTTCCCTCTCTGCTGGCTGGAAGAATGCATGCTTGATATTACCAAACATCACGTCAACACGTTCATCAGGCCTTGAGGTAGAATATCGAAACCCATTGGTGTGGGCTTCTAGCGAACCAGTCAGCTTCCTTCCACGACCACCAAAAGGTGGGCGTATCCACAAATCAAACAATTTTATTGGTTTGAATTTGGCAGACGAAAGTTGAAGCTTTTCCTGAGTAACTAGAGTTGCCCTCTCAACTCTTTCAGATTCCCGGGAAGTGACTTGCCGCCGGAGTGCTTTAATTTGCTGTACCACCTCGCTTATATGCCTCGAGTCTTTGGAACGGAATGAAACCTCCTTCAAATAAATTGATCCTTGAAACTTTAGAGAGTTTGCATCATGAGGACTGAAAGCTGTGCCAGGTACATTGAAAATTATTCGGATGTAGCAAGTTCGGTTAGTGTCCTGTTGGCTGGATACGCTCTTCACAGTAGCGACACGGAAAGGGACCATGGTCCCATAGATCGGCAAAAGGATTGCTTCATTTTTCTGGTCAACCTGTATCATCAAATCTCTTGGAGGAGGCATATCATTTACATTTTTATATGCAACCATATCACCGATAGTTTTCACTTGACCACGATTATCTGCAGCACCAGAACCTCCACCAGCAAGCCTCCTAGCAGTTTCTTCATTTTTCTGGCGAGCAAGTTCTGCCTGGTGCTGCCTTCGAAGTTCCTCCTTAGACATTTCTTGATTGCCTGACCTCAATGTTGCTTTAGACAAGGTAGACTCGCCACCTTTATCCTCAGATTTTATTTTTGGTCGTCCCTCTTCTTCATCATCATCCTCATTGAATGAGTATGCCACATCATTCACAGCTTTAGAACTTTTAGCAGTCACAACGTCCGGTACCTTTTCACCAACAATAACAGTATCTGCTATCAACACTGAGAATTTCTCGGTCTTTGGATTCTTGGTCTCTGTTTGCAAGTTCTGAAAACCAAGTGACACATTAAAAACCATGCCTGATTTCAAAATTCGGTCATTCTTAGCATTAAGATTAAGCCCTGACTCCCGAAACTCAAGGCCAATTCCGGTCCCTGCAGTCCTTGTCAAGTTCGAAGATAATTCAGGAGCATCTTTCTCAACTACCGAGACTGCTGCTTCATATACAGCACTGACCTTGTTCCCAGATTTCAAAGCACCAATTGCTGCTTCGTGGGCCTTAAGGAGAACCTCATAAGCCTTGCTCTGCTTGGCATTAGCATCTATCAAAAAAGTTCGAGCAACATTCGAGCAGTAGCTATTGTATCGGGATCCAATTGCACATATGATCACACTAGTGGAATCGTAGTATAGATTTTCATCATTGCTTGACGCATTTGGTTTCAGATCAAACACTCCTCCACTCTGAAAAATTGGAGGATAACAAATATCAACATTCTCTGCCTTCAGCTTGACCTTGATTCTTGCAGGTTCCAAAATGGCCTTCTCCGTGTCATCCATTAATGAAGAATGGGATACCTTTTTCTCCTCATCGATGACCTTCTCAAGCTTTGGCACCACAAATAGTTGCATCACCGATGAACTCAAAAATGCAGCTTTCTTGATATTTGTAACCTCTGTGTCATCTTTAACAGCAAACAACTCTGAGAATCCGTTTGATACATCAATCAGCTCAAAATTAGCACTCTTCAATTTTTCATCCCAGGTCTCCAAAAGCTTCCCTTCAGGAGCCTCTCTTGAAATATGTCCAACAACAGGAGTACCATGATCACCAGATTTCGACTGATCATTAACAGCATCAAAAATTTTAAAAATCAAACCAGTTCCGTCGTCACTTTTGGCCTTCACGTGTATCACAACTTCAACACCCATGGCCTCTTTGGCGGACTTCTTGACAACATCAAGCAAAGAAGCCTTTTTCTGACTACATAAAAAATGGATTTGCCTCTTCAGGAAAACCATAATCGTCTCTGGGAACTCATAACCAACCAACCAGATGTTTAGCGCTGTGGATTTCAAATACCGCAAATCATCAGAAGCTGGAGGAGTTGCTATAACAAGAGCATTAGAATTACCCCACATGTCACTATTATGTTCCTTCCAATGTGAATACAACGTCTTCAGCCTCTTAGTGAAGTTTTCCAGATTGATATAATATGGATTAGCAGTCCCTGACGTCTTGGTAGCCGCAGGTTTCACTGTACTATTCCGATGTTCGGCCATTGTAAATATGACTCAAAAGTACAACTTTTATCCTCAACAAATCAGCATAAAACTGCAAGAAACAACAAACAGTGACAACCAGTTTGCTTCCTTCTGCCCATTTAAATAAATCATAAACCAAAATAAACTTAGGAAATCAACTTAGAGCTTTACTTAGCACAACACAAACATAATAGCATTATACGAACATTAAATCTGCAATCAATCTTTTGGTAAAAATTAAGCACAAAGAGCAATCAGCCATCAATCTTAAACTTATCTATGCTCCTTAACCACCAACAAAGCTTCAAATCAAATCGAAATTTTGCATATTCAACTTCATTGTACTAAGATAGTAAGATTAAAACTTCAACCGCTCCACCTTTGGTCATTGCCAATAAAAACAACATTTAACTACACTATTGCAGTTTCTTTTACAATTCCTTCGCTTACACAGCAATCAAACAAAGTAAGATAAACACTAGCATACAAATTATAACAAAATTCATTCAAAAAAACACAAAGAACAAAAAAAAAAAATCCCACCAATTACACACAGAACTAGAAACCAAATCCAGTGCGCAGAAAATCAATAACAAAAACCATAAGTAACCGACCCGAAAAGCTGCCGCCGCAAGACGAAAATTAGGGTTTGAAACACTTTGCAAAAAAGAAAATAAAAAAACTCGAAAACCACCGGAATCAACGAAAAACAATCGCAGGAAAAAAAAAAAATTAATACTTACATTCCTCAAAACTGTATTCTTCAACACTGTATTGGTTTCAAATCCGAAACCCCGGCTTTCGATCTACAATAAGAGCCCAATATTGCTTCGTCTTTTTTTAATTGTCTGTGACAATTCTCTATTTTGTTATAAACCAACCATAACACTAGCTAATGAAAAAACCCCTACTTAATTGTATACGAAAACACCTGACAATTTCAAAAAAAAAAAATTATAAAAAAAAAAAAAAAAAAAAACCCTCTTTGATTTTAGGATTGGTATTTTAGTATAAAATACCGAACTTGAGAGATTGACGTTGTCAGACATTATTGAATTGAATTTGCAATCGTCCACCAGGCATATACTTGATTACTTATTATTATTAGGGTGAAATTCATTTTAGTCCCTCTAGTTTAACCTAATAGCCAAAATGGTCTCCCGGTTTTGATAATTGTCTTGAAAGGTCCTTGTTGTTTCCAAAAATCTGTATTTTAGTCCTTGCCATCCAATTCTGTTAGGGTTTGTAAAGATTCCGTCCAAGGTTACAGGGTAAAATTGTAAACTGACCTCTTGAGCTTTTAGAAACTATGTAAACGAAGGGTAATTACGTAAATTGATTTATAAATAAAATAATTTAAAAATAAATAATTAAAAATGAAAAAAATGAAAAAAAAAAAAAAAATCTTATCTCTCACGATATCCCTTCTTGTTCTCTCACGATCTCCACCCACACCATTCTTCTTCTTTTTCTTCTTCTTCTTCTTCTTCTTCTTCTCTCTCTCTCTCTCTCTCTCTCTCTCTCTCTCACGATCTCCACACCCACACCATTCTTCTTCTTCTCATAGATCTTCTTCTTCTTCTTCATCAGGGTGGTGGCTGAAGATCTAGGGGCTTGATTATGAGGTGTTTGATTGATGCGTTTGGTTGATGGGTTTCTAGGTTTGGGTGTGTTGGGAATGGCGTTTGGTGTTTTGGATTAGGGTTATGGATTCGGGGGTGGTGGTTGTGGTTGCTCCGGTTTAGTGTGGTGGCTGTGGTCGATGGTTGATTTCGATTTAGGTTTGGGTTTAGTGTGGTGGTGGCTGTGGTTGTTTTGGTTTAGGGTTATGGTTGTGATTGATTGTTTTCGATTTAGGTTTAGGTTTGGTGTGGGTTATTGTGTGGTGGTGGTGGTGGCAGGATATTGGGGATGGAGATTGAATCTTTTAATTTTGAATGTAAAATCTGGAAAATATTCCAGATTTCCACATCTTCTAGAGATTAATTTTCGCATTAAATTGATGCATGTTGATCGGTTGTAAATCATAAGCTCTGTTTGTGGTATTTTTAGATCGATTTCATGTAAAAAAAAAAAAAAAGAAGATAATATTATTGGTGGATTTTCATTTTTTTTTTTCTTTTCGGTCTTGTGTTTGCATGAAATTGAAATTAGATTCCTAATTTTTTTGATTTTTTACCCTGAATTGATATATAAATTTGAAGGGTTTCAGTTTTGGATTCAAAGGGTTTTGGTATTTTTGGAATAATAATTTGGTAGAATTATGTTTCTGGGTATTTTAAACGGAATTTGGGGTACAAAAGTTAGATTTATGGTGGATTTTTATAACAAAAAAAAAAAAAAAAGTTAAGACTAATATGAATTTCACCCTTTTTTTTTTGGTATGAAGAATTCTGGGAAAATTTTGTTTGATTCGATCTGGAAGAATTATGGAAAAATTATGGGTTTAGTAGTTGAATCTAATTGGTTGATGAATTTCTGGGTTGGGTTTAGTGTCTGGAAATTTTTGTAGATTTGATCTGTCGTTGTTCTTCAGAAGATGGAAGGACAAAAAGAAGAAGATGAAGTTGGTAGAGAAGAAGAAGATCTATTGTTTTTGTTGTTTTTGACCCTCTGACCTTGTCAGTTTGCACTTTTTCAATGGAATTGTTAATAGACGGATTTAACGAGATAATACTGAAAACCGGGGGACCAATTTGTGTAAACTTAGCCGATACAAAGAATATGATAGCACCCAATTTTTCCGATTCGGCAGTTCGATCTATGGTTTATCATTCATGGACGTTGATAAGATCCTTCCATTTAGCAGCACCTTAGGAAGGCATAGCCTTAAAGTAAAGTTAAGGGCAAGGTTCAAACAAGGAAAGGCTTACGGTGGATACCTAGGCACCCAGAGACGAGGAAGGGCGTAATTAGCGACGAAATGCTTCGGGGAGTTGAAAATAAGCGTAAATAGGTCAACCTTTCGAACTGCTGCTGAATCCATGGGCAGGAGGGACAAATGAATTTCACCCTTATTATTATTATTATTAGGGCAAATTGCACAATCACCCTCGAGGTTTGGTCTAGTTGTAGCTAGATGGTAAAATAAGATTATTCTACAAGAAGACCCCTAAATTTAACGGTAGCTAATAATTCTGTTAGGTTTACAAAGTTTGACTTATTATAGGTCAAAAATGCCCTTATATGGAAAATTGAAAAAAAAAAAAAAAGTTTGTGCTTGTGCCACCATTTTCACTATCTTTTCTCAACTGTTGTAGTTGTTGTCTACACCATGAGTCATGACTCATGACTACCACTCTTCAACAAGCCATTATTTCCACCAATTAACTCCATCTCTACAACTCTGATATGTAACGGTTAGAGAGGATAGAGAGCAGAAAATAGAAGAGACAAAGAGAATCTTTTTTGTTTAATTCAATGATTGATTTTTGTTCAATACAACCACTACCGCTAAAAACTAGAACAATGAAACTAAATCTAAAAAAATAGGAACAGTAAACAATAATGCAATGATGGGGAAAATTGAGTAATTGATGCAGTGGTGGAGTGGTGGAGCGAAGTTGTGGAGAAAATGGGGTAAACTGATATAGAGACAATTATTTTATCCTAATAACTAAACAAATAATTCAAACTAACTTTGACTAAATTCATGCACATATCATTCCTCCCGCCCTAAATTTTCTTTGTCTGCGGGGATAAAATCCGGATAGATAATCTTCAACCTACAAAACATCAGTGATCCTCTCAATGATCAATTGTGCAATTTTGTCTCCCACTTTAACTTCAAAATCAACTTCTGAATGGTTGAACCAAATCACACCCATTGGCCCCCTATAATCGGTGTCTATAATTCCCGCTCCAACGTTGATTGAGTGCTTCCATGCCAGATCCTCTCAATGATCAATTGTGCAATTTTGTCTCCCACTTTAACTTCAAAATCAACTTCTGAATGGTTGAACCGAATCACACCCATTGGCCCCCTATAATCGGTGTCTATAACTCCCGCTCCAACGTTGATTGAGTGCTTCCATGCTAGACCCGAACTTGATGCAACACGAGTAAAGGGTCCCTAAAATCAGTTGGAACAAGCATTTTTCCTCTAGCCGAAACCTTGGTCTCTGTTGCATGGGATATATTGGTTGAAATCGGTTGGTGCGAGGGTTCACCTCGGGCAAAAGGGTTGGTCTTTGTATTTGTAGTGTTTGAGCTACGAGAGACTCGCAGAGATTGAAGCTCTGTAATGACTTTCTGAAGGGTTGCGTTAATTTTGGCGAAACTAGACACGTGACGACCTAGAATTTCGTAAACATCGTTATGGAACATGGTGTCCATGATTGGAACCGCGCTCTGATACCACTAATATGTATCGGTTAGAGAGATAGAGATAGAGATAGAGATAGAGATAGAGAGCAGAAAATAGAAGAGACAGAGAGGATCTTTTTTATTTAATTCAATTATTGATTTTCATTCAAACATTTTTGGGCTATTTATAAGCCATAAGTCATACAACCACAACCGCTAAAAATTAGAACAACAATGAAACTAAATCTAAAAAATAGGAACAATATACAATAATGCAATAATGGGGAAAATGGAGTAACTGATACAATGGTGGAGTGGTGGAGTGAAGTTGTGGAGAAAATGGGGCAAACTGATGCAGAGACAATTATTTTATCTTGACAACTAAACAACTAATTCAAACTAACTTTGACTAAATTCATGCATATATCATTCCTCTCGCCCTGAATTATCTTTCTTCACAAGGATAAAATCTGAATAGGTAATATTCGACTTGCAAAACATTAGGAGTAGTAATAATCCTCTCAATGATTAGTTGCGCAATTCTGTCACCCACTTTAACTTCAAAATCAACATCTGAATGGTTGAATATAATCACCCCCATTGGCCCCTATAATTAGCGTCTATAATTCCTGCTCCAATGTCGATTGAGTGCTTACATGCCAGACTCGAACTCGGCACAACACGAGTGTAGGTCTCTACAGGTATTGTTATGTTGAAATCAATTGGAACAAGCGCTTTTCCTCTAGCTGAAACCTTGGTCTCTATTGTTTGGGAGATATTGGTTGAAACCGGTTGATGCAAGGGTTCACCTGGGGCAAAAGGGTTGGTCTCTGTATTCGTGGTGTTTGGGCTACGAGAGACTCGCGGAGATTGAAGCTCCATGAGGACTTTCTGAAGGGTTGCATTAATTTTGGCAAAACTAGACTC
Source organism: Acer saccharum (assembly GCA_030490815.1). Taxonomy (NCBI): domain Eukaryota; kingdom Viridiplantae; phylum Streptophyta; class Magnoliopsida; order Sapindales; family Sapindaceae; genus Acer; species Acer saccharum. The sequence goes on from CM059867.1 coordinate 29,199,286, forward strand.
ATGACGATCTATAATTTCGTAAACTTTGTTATGGAACACGGTGTCCATGATCAGAACTGCGCCCTAATACCACTGATATGTATCAGTTAGAGAGATAGAGATAGAGAGCAGAAATTAGAAGAGATAGAGATGATCTTTTTTGTTTAATTAAATGATTTATTTTAATTCAAACAATTCTGAGCTATTTTTTTAAGCCTTAAGTCATACAACCACTACTGCTAAAAATTAGAACAACAATGAAACTAAATCTAAAAAACAAGAATAGTAAACAATAATGCAATAATGGGGAAAATGGAGTAACCGATGCAGTGATGGAGTGGTGGAGCGAAGTTGTGAAGAAAATGGGGCAAAATGATGCAGAGATAAGTATTTTATCCTGACAATAAACAACTAATTCAATCTAACTTTAACTAAATTCATACACATATCAAACTCACAAGGTTCCTTTTAGTCGAATCAATTTTGATCCTTGAGAGCCAGACCCTGTTTCAAGTGAGCTCGACTTGCGTAGAGAAGATTAGATATACCGTTGGCTATTGGTGGCCAACGGCCCTCCACTGAATCGTGTTAGTAAATTTTTTCAAAGAAAATGTACTAGGAAAATAATACGAGTAGATAAATAAGGGTTATAAATGATACTATTTTAGATGTAGAGCGTTCCAGCTTTTGTTGATGTTACGACTGTCGAATGCTCTTAGTTAATATGTCGTGTGGCTAATTATTTCCATAATTTGGTAGGGCCATTCCCACGTGGGACCCAGCTTGCCAATTCCTGGTTCTTTGGTTGCATAAGGATCTGGTTGAGAATGCGTCCGTGAAACTAATTAATTCATGCCCTACTGTGGCATCGACTAACATGTCAATATGTGGTAATGGGAATGAATCTTTTGGGCACACCTTGTTAAGATCTAAGAAATCAATATAGACTTTCCACTTAACATTTTTCTTTTTTACGACAAATACGTTTGCTAACTAGTCTGGGTATTTGACATCTCTAACCGACCCGATGTCGATTAGCTTCTGCACTTCTTCGTTGATCACTTTGTTACTTTCTAGCATAAACTTTCTTCTTTTCTACTTCACTGGTGGATGGTCTGGGTCTACTCGTAATTGGTGCACTATCATATTTGGGTCGATCCCTACCATATCTGAGTATGACCACGTGAAGCTGTCGTGATGTTGCTTTAAGAAGTCGATCAGTTGCTACCGATTATTTTCTAGAAGCCTTGAGCTAATTTGCACTTTATGATCTGGATAATCTGGATGGATTGATACTTCGTCGAGCTTTTCCATTCTTAGTTGGTCTGGGTCGTGCTTAGGCTCCGGTTCTTGTAATTGCTACAACTCTTTTTTCTTTTTTCTTTTTCTTTATGGTGTTTTGGAAGCATTCTCTTAAAGCCCTCTGTTCTGATGTGAATAAGGCGGTTGTACCAAAGGATCCATTGCAAGTTCCATTTGGGCCAATAACAAGGGCAAGAGCTAAGAGATTCAAAGATGCAATCAATGGCTTGATTCAAGACACTTGGGCTGATTCTGAATTGTTGAAGTCCAAGATGAGCCCACATGAAGACCAAGGCTTAATTAACATCATAAAGGCAATTTATTGGGCTGATTACAAGGGGCCATGACATGGGAGAGTCCATTTGCAAGGGGGGCGATTAGTAGATGCACAAGATCATGTTCGAAGGGCAGTTTGGAGACTTCGTAACTTTTGATTCCGGATGAATTAGCTGATGTGGTTTATGATATTAGAAAGATCAGCACCTTAACTTCAATTTCGTATTTTGAAACAAGTCATTTGAAGGTCCTAAGAGAGAGATATGACTGAATTCATTCTGGTGGCTAGATTCAACTAATCTACGAGATTTGAAGAGTTTTACTTGATATCTGCATTAGCTTTATTATTTTCTTATAATTTGCTTTGTCAATTAATTTTTTTGTGTTTCCCATGCTTGGAGGGTTGTTCCAAGGAAGCTTTATATTCGGTTCTTCTCCTTTGTAAAAAGGTTAGACTTTGATTAAATTAAAATTGAGAGTGTTTTCTCTTTGGTTCTTCATTGAACTCAAAACTTATCAAGGTTTCCTCCTTGTGGCATTCAAAAACCAGACTTATCACTCACCTTTGTCTCTTCTTGAGTGTGGCGTCTATAATACTTCTTGATACCGTTGGTTCTTATCTCCATATAGATAACGGGTCATGGTCTCCCTTTAATTTCTTTATTTCATAAACTTGATTCATAAAACAATCCTTCGTTACCATATATTGGTTTCGGGTCTCACTACTCTTGGTGAGGTTCATATCATGTTCACTCTTTATCTCTCGAACTCCCCATTTGGCAAGGAATCGTAACATCTGATGATAGGTCGACGAGATTGCTTTCATTTCATGAATCCGGGGTTGCCTCAAGATTACGTTGTAAGATGAGGGGCTGTCAAGCACCAGGAAATTGATGTAAAGGTTGACCTCTTCTGCATATATTGGCATAAAAATCTCCCCGACTGTACTTTTCTGCTCCCCGTTGAATCTTATTAACACTGTTGAGCGACGAGTGATTTTGGACTCTTCAATCTACATTTCTCTTAAAACACTATAAAACAGAATATTGACAAAACTACCATTGTCAATTAATACTCTTTTAGTCAGACAATTAGCAATATATAGAGAGATAACTAAAGAATCATGATAGGGATAAACAAATCTGATTTGTTGAGTGCTTTGAAGGTGATCGTTTCGTCAATTGTTGAATCACGCACTCAACTGCTTTGAACGTCAGGATGCAATACTTGTCGAGTGTGCTTCCTTGGTGCTAAATGGGTTAGCCCATTTACTTCGAATCCACATGTGATGACATTAATGGTTCGTTTGTGTCGAGGTGGATTGAACAGACTCCCTTCCATTGGGTTAGCTGCTTCTCATCTCGTCGGACGAGTGTTTTTTTTTCCTTATCGGTGAGGTATTTTGTCAGTCGACCTTGTTTCAAAAATTGGGCTACTTCTAGCTTGAGGGCTATACAATCCTCTATTCTATGTATATGGTTTCCGTGGATGTCACACCACCATTTCATTCTCATATGCTCTAAAGGAGCGTTCATTTTTCTAGGCCATTTGACCGCGTTCCCTATTCCTTTCATGATTGCTACAACCTTTGATGAATGGATGTTGAGGTTGTATTCTAGGATTAGTGCACGAGACTGTCCGGTCCTTGGTTGATTTTGGTTGAACGATTGTTGATCATTTGCTTGATCGTACCACAACTTGCAATTTTGTCGATTGTTTGTTGGATAGGTCTTCACTCTTCTGTCTGTTGTTCTGCAATCGACACAGTCATTCTGCTTGTAGTAGCTTTTGTTGTTGTTTAGTGGGACGTAGTTGACTTCATCCTCTTACCATTTGATTAGGGCCCAAGCTTTCACTAAGACATCTTCCATAGTTTTGTAGAGGTATTTAGTTAATTCTTTGTAAAGGTCTGAATCATACAAAAGCCCTTTTCTGAAAGCTAAAATTGATGTAGCGAGATTGTAGTAGGGGATCGACACCTTCTCCTTATTGAAGCGTCCGATGTAGCTCCTCAAAATTTTGCCCAGTCTCTGGGTTATGGTATATATATCGTTTGATTGCTTCTCGAGCTTTCGACTACTTGCGAATTGCTCCTCAAAGGTAACTATAAGCTGTGTAAAAGAACTTACGAAATTATTAGGCAAGTTAGTATACCATTGCAAAACGGGTCCACTTAGGCTAAAGTCGAATCCTTTGCACATGCAGGCTTCTCTAAGGTCGTGCGAGATTGCTGTAGTGAACATGCGCTACATGTATTAGGCTATATGATCATCTGGGTTCGTCGTGCCCTTGAATTGTTTCATGTTTGGAAAACTAAACTTCTTGGGCATTTCTACCAGGGCAATGCCGCAATGGCGTCAATAAAGGGTGTGTCTGTGAAGTTGTTTGCTGTGCTTTTCTTGATCGGGGCTGTAAGGATTTCCATCTATTGATTGGCTTATTTCGTGGACAAACCACATATTGGGGCTTGATGTAAGGGTAGCTTAGGTATTTGATGGTTGGTGTTTTACACAACCAAAGGTAAATTCTAGTGCTTACTTGCTTTGAAGAGATCTAGTTGCACACACACACACAACTCATGCATAAATCTTATTCTTGTATGTTGTGTGTTTTATATGTGTGCATACATGTTCTTGAACATCTCTTCTTGCATGTTTTATTTGATTGCATCTTGTTCATTGAAATGCCATGACATGTTTAGGCATTAGGATGCAAAGCCATGAATTCTATTCATGCATGTTTAAGTGATTGTATCTTGTTCATTGAAATGCCATGACATGTTTAAGCATTAGGATGCATTCACTTCCCACACTTGCACTTCACGATTAGTCTTAAGTGTGGTGTAATTCGTTTCCGTTTGTGTGATCGGAAACGTCCGCGCTTGCACGATGGTGTGCATGTCTTAGTGCGATGGTTGACCACTTGAGAATGTCTCATCCTTCTCTTAGATAAGTGGTAGTTTTGGTTTGGTTGTTTGGAGTAAAATGTCTAGTTTCAAGAGATTGGATTTTAATGATTTAAATGATTTTCAAACTGACCTATGTATGGTCTTGTGGCCATAACTTTTTACACAAAGTTTCAAAATGAGTTTTGAAAATTTCTGTACAAACTAGACACCCATATCTTTCCAACGGTATATTATTCGTAATATTTCATGACCGTTTGGATTGGTTTTAAAATCTCCAAAGTTATAACCAAAACAGGGCAACTCTGTTGTTGTCCGTTTCTGACCTTTGGTCACTCAATTGACAATAACTTTTTCTACAGACATCGAAATGTCATTCTGTAAAAACAAGTAGAAAGTAGACATCTATACCTTTCCAACAATATATATACAAAAGGTTTCGATATCGTTTGGTCATGTTTCAAAGCGCTCGAATCTTGAGCCACTGCACTGACGTGAGTACCGCGAAAATGCCCATAATTTTTCCATTTCTTCCAAAATGATATAGTTTCACTTGGGCATTATAAATACAAATCTTTCTCATCATTTTGAGGGCAGAGCCACAAAATCAAACCCTAGAGAGAGAGGCTCCATATTCTTGAGAGAGAAAGAGAGACTTGAGAGAAAAAGCTTAAAGATTACATCTTTATCTCTCTAAACCCATTCTCACATGCACAAATCATCATCTAGGCATCATCTAGGTTCATCTAGCATGTGCTAATGCATGGGTCTTCTTCAAGACACATGGTATGATTTGTTGAACACTTTTATCTTACATAATTAGTGTTTCTACTTATCAATTTTATCTCATTTATCACTTGTATGTGTTTAGATTAATTTCTACATACATGATTGAGATTATGTGTTGATTGGGTTAATTTTTATAGCTTAATTGATTAGGTCTTTATTGCCTAAAAGCTATGCCATAAACATTCTTGTGTGATTTATTTATAACTAGGTTGATAAATTGTTTTTTAATCAACTAGTTAATCTTTTGAATATTTGTAGGTTTTTTGTGATAGCTTTGTATCTAGGATTGATTATCCTTTACTTAGCTAAAGTTGTATGTCATGACATATAGCTATTTTCATATCTAGGATTGATTTTATTGTCATCATATAATTCTAGGTAAGCATCTAGAGTACCATAGCTCTATATTGCATATTTGGATATCATTGTATATTCACTTAGGGTGTTGATCTTTTCGAAGAAGTAAGTCTTGTGTGATAGACTGGGATTAGGTCGTACACCGGGATTAGGTGGTCACATAAGCAAATTGGACTAGGTCCACTTTTACAGGCCTGCGAGTAGTGGTAGCGGGATATTGGCCGGGATTAGGCTGTCAAACCGGGATTAGGTTGTATATGCTATCACAATTAGTGGATTCGAGGTTCGAGTGTGGCGCACTTACCAGGTTTTTCCCTGTTAAGGGTTTTCACGTAAAAATCAAGTGTCGTTTATATTTCCGCACCATATTACACTTGATTATTATTTTGTGAATTGGGGTTATATTTGTAATATTGACTAGTCCGAAAATTTGGTAATAACGGATTAACAACCCTTTCACACACCCTTTAAGTCATATTTTAAAAGACACGCAAGCATAAACGAGAATTCATTATTCCTTTCAGGGGCTGGCACGCTCGAGATCCTTTGGATTTTTGCTTCCATTTGGGTAAATTTAAGAGCAACCTCTAAGTCAGCAAAAATGGATATAGCAGGAGTAGATCTTACAAATTCAGACGCTGACTAGAGGGATACAGGGGTCTTGATAATATCAGCTTGTTGAGCATATCTTGGTTCCTTTGTCATCCCTTGAGGAGTCGACAGGTTGACTGGATTTCCTTCCACATGAATCGTTTGTATAAGGTCCAGTTCCAGAAATTTTCCCAAGTCCAGAATCTAAGCCTAGACACATGACCCAAGACCTATTTAGATAAGCCTAAGCCTAAGCCCAAGCCCAAGTTAGATTTACCTTGCAATCAGATTAGTTTAAAGATTTTGTTTATATATATATATATATATATATATATATATATATAAAGGGACATGTGTTAAGTTTTGGTGATAGGTGGCAAAAGGTGGTGGCAAGTGGCAAAAAAAGAATAAAAAAAATTATATATATAAGAAATAGAAAGGAGGAGGCATGAGAAAAACAGAACAGAGATGAAGATCAGAAGAAAAAAAAAATAGAGATATAAAAAAAGAAAGAAGAACTCGGCGTGAGAGAGAAGAAAGAGATAGAGTGAGACAGAGAAAAGAATATTGTGCAAATGGAGATATGGTCAGGATAGATCCAGAAAGTGATGAATCCATAAGGGAATCTAGTTCCAAATCAGATTTGAGCACAAGAGTTCTGTGAGTGGATAGTTTTATTTATTTTTAATTAAGTTTATTATTTCAGAATAATGTGTTAGCTTTAATTATTTAGAGAATTATTAGAAATAATTGATTTATTCATTTATTTAGAAAACAAATTATCATATGATATATGTTTTTAAGAAATGTGTAAATTTCCAGAATCCAGAAAGAGATTAAGAACTAAGATTTAGAAAGAAGAATAGTTCATGTATGTTCAGATAGATTTCTAGTTAGATTTTCAGATTTCCAGATAGATTCCCATATTTGTAGAGAGATTTCTAGATTGTCATATTTTCTATTAGATTTATAGATTTTTAGAAAGATTACTAGATTTTCAAAAAGTTTTCCATAATTCCAGATTCAAGTGTTTTATAAGATTTTCAAAAATAAAAGAAAAGAATATTTATTCATGTTTTCAGAAAAGAGTTTTTTAAATATTGATCAAATTTTAAGATATTAGATATGTACCCTCCCCAACAGTATTAGATTCAGATTATAAGCCTTTGGGGCTGCTCTGCACATGTATATGAGATTACTCTACACATTTGATCAGATATCGACATGTATGTGAGATTATATGAGATTACTCCGCATGTCTGATCAGATATCAACGTGTATGTGAGATAATTGTTTTGCACGGGTGATCAGATATCACTATGTTTGTGAGATATTTTTTTCCCTTGCTTTGCGTGTGCAATGAGATGCTTTGCCACATAAGTGAGATATTTCCCTGGGTACTAGTTTGGTAAAGAGTTTTCAGATTATATGTATATTACTGATTATGATCAGTAAAGAAAAGATTTTAGATTATCAAAATATCAGATTTTAAATCAGATATTTTATATTTTTATAAAATCAGGAAATATTTTATATCTTATGTAGTGTTTACAAAAAAATGTGTTTTATTTACAAAATAAATTTAATTAGTTCTTAGCTTATGTTACAGAACTGTTTCAGATTTAATTCAGGAAGAGGTGCAGAATTCATAAAGAAATTGAGAAAGAAATTTTATAGCTAATTTTCAGATTGTATTTTTGTTGGCTAGTATAAAGTTAAATGAACTATGAGGGCTTTGATCATTATTGAGTATAGTGTACATTGGCGTTTGAGTTGTGAAAACATATAACAATATATGTCTAAATAACCTGGGGGGGGGGGGGGGGGCGTTGATGAATGAGTTGTTAATCCGATTAGTTACTAATTTTTGAATTAGTCAATATTACATAAATTAACCCGAAACAATAAAATACAATCAACGTAATTAAAGTGCGGAAACAATAAATAACACGTTGATTGATTTACGTGAGAAACCCTCAACAGGGAAAAACTCACGAGCTATTCTACTAGCCACACATGGTCCTCAAATCCAATATATGTAATGATGTTTACAACCTAGGTTGACTTGTAGTCATACCATTCTCGATCACTAACCCACCACTACTACCCGCATGCTTTTTATAGTGATTCTAGACCAAAATGCTTATACACTACACACCGATAGTCACAAGACTTAACTCTCAGTGAAGAGATCAAAAACCTATGTGAATGATAATATTCTAAATGCAAATAATGCTAGGCTATACTAAATGCTTATCTAGGAATTCAAGATGTCAATGTGAACAATCCTAGATATCATAATGTCTATATGAATGCTCATAAAGACCTAACTAGGTGAGGACATGCAAGTCTAAGACCTAGTCATCAAACAAATCCAAATCAACACAAGTTGTCACACAATATGGCAAGGACAATAAATATGCAATTAATGAATGCAATCAAGAAGTCCCAATCAACAATATCTGAATGCAAAGCATAGAGACTTAGCTAAAGGGCAAAATAGTCCTAAATGCTAGCTATCACAAACAACATATCTCAACCAATAAACAAATACTCAAACATGTTACAAACAACATTAATTAAAGAGTCATGTATTTAATCACAAACTAAATGCTAAACCTAGGCAAACATATAATAAAGATGAAACAAGAAGATCTAGAACATGTAAAGATCACCTAGTCAAAGAAATCAAGAAAACCCATGCTTGGATGATGCTAGTAAGATGCTAGATGCTCATGGAAGGTGTTTGGTTGAGTAAATGTGAGTTCTTAGACTAGGCTTTGAGTTTCTCTCACTATAATTTGATTTTGAGCTCACAAAAATGAGCTAGGAAGAAGAAGATATATTTATAGGAGCCCTAGATGAAGCGGAGTCGTTTTGAAAAAAACAGCCCAAAAACCCATCAAGTGTGCTGGTCAAGTAGCGCACGACTAGCGCACATCTTCTGACCCAACCAGCGCATAACGACCAGCACATGCCAGCGGTGATCCTCTGCCCGAGTTGCGCTGTTGTGGTGCATGACAACTAGCACAAGACCAGCGTAGAGGAGTAGCGCACACCACACAATGCACAAAGAAATATCAAAAATGTGCAAGTGTGAAGAGTGAAATGAGTACACACAAAAAACAATGAACTACATGCATGCATGAGAAATGTATGTGCAACTAATCTCTTCAACAAGGGTTAAGCACAACTGATATACCTTCAATGACTTGTGCTTGAGGCCTTGAAATCCAGATAAACTTGATCACGAACAAGGAAGCCCTAAACTACCCTTACATATTAAACCCTAAAATGTGGTTTGTCATGAAATAAGCCAATCAAAATTGAGGAACTTACAAGTTGTAAATCTCAAACTTAAGCCCACTAGAGAAAGAAAAAGATAAGATTTTCATAGGATTCCCTTGTACTTGAGATAGGAGTCGGGTCGAGTCCTGTCAGTTTGAGTTAGAGCTACAGGGTTCTTTTTCGCCGAGCAACCTTCTCCGACGTGGAACTGCTGCTCCGGCATTTGGAAGTTTTTCCTTGGTGCAATTGGAGATGTTCTTTCGACGTTATGGGCTTTGTTGTCCATTGGGATCGATGGGATAGGATATGTGTTATTCGCAACGCCTTCAACCCTCGTATGCAATTTTGCATTCTTGGCGCATACCACAGCGTTTTCGGCTTTGAGCTCCCACAGTTTGTTAGCATTAGCAACTATTTGCGCAGTCAGTGCGGCAAGTTGGGCTTCGACACTTGGTGGAATGCCGTCTTCTACCATTTTGAGTGTATCGTCAACTAATCTTGGTTTTGCTTGTAAGTAGGGGTGGGCATAAAAACCGAAACCGAAATGAACCAAACCGAACCGAACCAAACCAAACCGAACCGAAAAAGGGTGTTTGGTTCAGTTTTATACATGAATTCGGTTCAATTTGGTTCGAACCGAATGAACCGTATTGATTACGGTTCAATTTCGATTTTTAGTCTTCAAAACCGAACCGACCCGTATGAACCGACATATATTAAAAAAAAACCTAATTTTTCTAATTCTTTCAGACAACCAGACCTCTCTCTTTCAACTGCTCAAACCTCACAGCCCTCTCTCTTCCACCACTTCTTCAACCAGTCAACCCATCGGAAATCTCTCTTCCGCCTGCAATTGTCTCTCTTCCATGGTTTGGAGTCCCGACTTTCGCTTACAATCCTCTCTCTTCAAGGTATTTTTCTTTTTCTTCTTTCACCATTCCAATCTAGATTTTTTCTCTAACTTTTTTCCCTCTTTTTTGTTATCTACTTATCTATTTTGATATGGTGACTTTGATTTATTTGTTATATATATTTTATGTTGGTTTTCTAACTTGTTCATTTCTTACTGTGTATACAAGTTTCTTAAATCGATTTGGTGTCATCAAGAACAAGAGGGAAGAGGCTAAGGATTATTCGAAGAATATTTTAGTCTATAATTTGAAGAATATTTTTGGATGTTTTGTTTTCTGATTTAGTTTACAGCATTACAGCATTAAGCCATTAACTAACAAAAGCTTCAATTTTGATATTATGTTGTTGTTGTTGTTTGGTTACGAGAATAGAAATGAATTCGAGTTTGCTAGCTATAGATTGAGGAACTTCAAGTTTGAAGGCATTTAAATTTATTTTCTTTTTTATTTTTACAGCATTATAGAAATTGTTGATGTTTTGTGTTTGATCTAATAGTTTGATTCTTGATAATGTATTACTGTATGTCCGTATTAGTTTACATTTGGTTGCTTGTTGTAGACTTGTAGTAGTGAATTTTTGGTTGCTTATTGTGTTCTGATTATTGGTTTTGTAGTTTAATTTATTATTTTCTTGCTTTTATGTTTATTTGGATTTTAGAATGTCAATGATCTAATTTAGCTATTTAGGATGGAAATTGGCCCTCACAATAATAGCTGCTAAAAGGTAAAAACAAATAATGAAAAAAAAAAAACGGAAGCCCAATAGACCCAAAACCGAATTGAACCGAATCGAACCGAAACCGAACTGAGAAAGGGTGTTCGGTTCAATTCAGTTTGTGTCCAATATGGTTCAAACCGTTTCACGTTTTTAAAAACCGAATATAAGTCGGTTCAATACGGTTTTGGCCAAAACCGAACCGCGCCCACCCCTACTTGTAAGAAAGTTGCATGGGCCTCAAGGTGGATACCAAACTTAGGGGATCACTCTGCAGTTGTAGATCTCTGGGCACCTTCAACTTCTATACAGATCTTGCTGGATTGAGACTCATCGAGCGTTCTGATTACTTGTAAAAAAAAAATAAGAAAGGAGCGATATTTTTTTTTTTTTTTTTTTTTTTTTTTTGGGGGGGGGGTGGGGGG